>OMNN01028034.1:0-33210 GCA_900302755.1 Chromis chromis
CAGGCATTTATCTTAATTTTTTATAACCATTTTTACAGTTTTAAACTCGTCTTCTGGCATATTTTCAACATTTACTTATATATGATTTTTTTGTTTTTACAGTGTACAGAATTCCTTGGGGATAAAGTTATGCCTATGGTAAACCCTCCGTTGACTGTCATGTAAGACAACATAAACAATTATTTGTCTCTGTCAGTCAATTGAAGGTGAAACAAACATGACAGTGAGGGTAAAATTATGCGTTGATCTTTATTTATGACATCCACAGACGAGCGCTGGTGACGTCAAGAAAAACCCACAAGAAGCCCCGTGCACCCGGCACGTCCCAGAGGTCTGGATAGAAAGTTATCAGAGATTCAGAGTGTGGGTTCGGTTTCAAAACCACAGGACAAGAACAGAACAGATCAATAAGGCACTGCCATCCAGACAGAGATAGAAAGAGTCGCTTAGGTATGTCAAAGGGGTGCTCTTGATGACATTTAGTGCTGGTCAGATGAGTTTCTCCCAGAAAGCCACAGTCTAGGCTTTGCCAACTTTTATAAATAAGACAGAAAAACTGGTCCAATTGTGAAAAGTGATTGCTGACAATGGCCTCTGTTTTGTTCATGTCTGGGGAAATGAGTCTGCAAATTACACTGGCGCAGATATAAGCGGGGTTTCAATGAAGCAGAGGCACACTGACTGAGATACGAGATGAATCTGTTTCCTAATGAATTATGCATTGTTCCACTTCTGTATTACCATGTTCACCACCATCATGTTCACATTCTCTCTGTGAAGAACTTCTTTGTCCACTGTGAATTAGCAGCACCTCTCTAATCTCCTTTCATCTCGTCCACAGACAGCTTCCACGGGAGATGTGTACGCCTTTAGCATGCAAATGACTTAATGTAACAGCGGAAAAGCAGCACTGACAGACTCCAGGAATGTTCTGTCTTTTGTATGTAATCAGTCGTGCTTGTGGCAGGTAATAAAAGACTTTGCTCTACAGCCAACTTCATTGTCATTACAAACAGCATGTCTCCCTTAAAATTCATGTTTTCTTACATGTGTCTCAAGCTTTAGAGCTCGATTCTTCTTTTTATTCATCCTATTAATTCCGGAGCCGTCCATACAATACCACAAAGAAGAAACGGACTCACAGGGGGTAATGGTACCTTCAGGGTTGCTATTTGTAACTGTGAATCTCGATCTGAGCGGAGAGTACAAAGGACGGGAGAAAAAGAAGCGTGGGAGGGAGAGAAAACATCTTAAATTACTTCCAGTTCAACCCACCGCCACCACCGGATCGCTGTCAGGCCGGCCTGACGTTTGATTGAAAGCTCAGACGAGAACCGCGGGAAAACCGAGACCCAATTAGCGAGTTAGCTAGCGACTGACCCTCCAATGGCAATTTGATGACCACCAATAAATGTCTGTTTGATTCCAGCCACCGTCTCACCACGTGTCAATCACACGGCTCGGGTGACTGGCAGCGACGGAGCTGTGGTTTTTTACTCCCACACTCACAACAGTACCCTGGCTTTCAAAGAAAATTTGGAAATAAAACGCCGCGATAGCCTGAAAACATTATATTAAGAGTCTCGTGGAGACGCTGGCAGCCGCTGTGCCATTTTCACTCTGGCAGCATTTTTAGTAGCTTTTAATTGAAAGATACTTATCATAAGCAATTCAAGCAAATGACTTTGATTGTTTTCGTGTCACGTTATAATTATTTATCTCGTGCTATTATGAGTAATTCCGAGTGTTGCGTTGATGAGGCTCTGTTGTGGAAATTAATGAGCTGTTGCGCACAAGAAAGAGCATCTTCACTCCGTCTAGTTCGCTATTAATTTCACTTAAACAAGGCAAGTGTGTTATTAACAGGACTGCAGCGGCTTTACCCAACAGCAGTAGCTTCTTGAAGACGTGTGAACCCGCCAATCAGATAAAACAAGATTAATATCGGCTAATTCTCTGCGGGCGAAGGCTGCAGGGGGTAATGTTATGTAGCTGGTCACCTCCAGTCCTGCTGAAGGTCACGGGCCGACAGATGAGCCTGTCTTTCATCGGGCCTTATGCCATCCACATTAGCACACTGAGCCAGGCCTTGCCCACATCAGCAAAAGAAAAAGGTAAGGCTCTATTGCCCTCCTGAGACAGAATGTACCAGCCAGAACACACTGCATCTCCACTATCGCAGTGTAAATAGCGCAAAAAATGAGACATAACCTACAAATAGCCCACTGATGACCCTGCTGGATCGAAGTCAAACTACCAGAGCGTGCATATTTAATTAATTACAGCAAGGTGGAGGTCAACTGCAGGTGAAATGAAACTGCAGATGCCATAAACAGTCAATCAATTCCATATCAACACAGCACGCGGACACTGAGAAACTCCTTTTTTTGCATGAATCACCTGTGATGTGTTTGAAACCGAAGATCGGGATAAAAGGTGACATTGCCGCCTTGAACAAACTCACTATAGGCAGTGATAAAAGTTGCGCCGGAGGCTCGCGGTTTTTATTTCTGAACTTTACAGAGGCAGGCTGCCAGGAAGAGAATTCCCTCGTAATGGACCCCCGCCAGGCACTTTGTCCACAGAGTAATTGGCAGTAGCCCCCACATGCATGTCTGCTGTGTGTGTGGGTGGAGGAAGAAGTCGTGTTTGTCACTGAGAGGATAAACTTTGGATTACGTGAATATCAGTCTGGATGTGTCTCAATCCTGGCCCCCCCAAAAACTACATTCCTACACAATTACACTGCATTTATGTCTTTAAAGAAACATATTTTCTCCCCGAGAGGTACGACTGTGATCCACAAAGCCACTGAGTCCATGTAAGGAGATATGAAGGGTAAAGCCGGCTGTTTTAACATTTAATAGCCAGACTGGGTATACATTGCACACACCAGTAATTCAATTCTTCCTGGTCAAAAAGAACATTTCAGATCTCCACAGTGTCACTCTTCCTGTCCACAATTGTCTTCTAAATATACATGTCATTTTTCCTACGGCAAATGGTATTACATTAACCATTCATGTGTATGGGGTTGCAAATATCTAGAATTCAGATTGAACTAGAAAAGCAGTCAGAGAGCGCAGACCTCCGCCAAGCAGCTGTTACCTTCTCAGCTCCGTGGCGTATACCTCAGTAAACAACACTACTGTGTTAGCTGGTTTTGT
Source organism: Chromis chromis (assembly GCA_900302755.1). Lineage (NCBI taxonomy): Eukaryota > Metazoa > Chordata > Actinopteri > Pomacentridae > Chromis > Chromis chromis. The sequence continues at coordinate 3,168 of OMNN01028034.1, forward strand.
GCTGGTAACAAGCCGTCTGGGCCGCTATCAAAACAGGCAGCATGGGAGGCAGTAAACCTTGGAACTGGATCCGTTTATTTGTCACAGACATGGTGAAAGAGTACAGCACGAGTGCCGGGCGGGACATACACACAATGCACTTCCTTTCATGTACCACTACTACATTACCCAGAAGCCACCACGCTTAAAGGAGCACGCTCAGGCACAGCTTCGCATGGCCGAGGTATTAATAATATTGTTTATTGCAATCTTTTCTGAGACATTATATGATCCTACAAAAGAAGCTATGAAGACAAGCCTACTCATCTTATTCATACCTGTCACAGGAAGAGTTGCTGCGGCTCGACTCATGCTGGGCGTCCAACAGGATCTTCTCCATGTCTCCGTTGTGGATTGAGGACGAGGACGGCACGTGCTCCAGGCCTCCCACTATGGCCTCCTCTTCCTCCACCTGAGGAAGAGGCAGCAGGCCTGGGCCACTTGTGGAGGATGACTGGGCTTGATGAGCTCTGTTCATCTCCAACTCCACCCAGGACCCTGTGGTAACGAAAAGTCTGAGTTGATTCTCAGATTCTCAACAGGCAAAAAGCATTTATACACTCGTTTGTTTCAGTGGTGCGAAGGTTAAGGTTTTGTTTTGAATTATTTTGGTGAGTTCTGGTGAATCAATTGAAAAGGTCTTTTTCAAAATGGTCACTTCTGATTTTATGTTCCCATACATGTTCTTATCTACTGCAAAAGACACTCACAGGAACGATTTATAATACAAGGTCTTCTTGCAACATGTGGATATAAAACTTACGGAGAAATGCAGATGAATGTATGATTATGTTTCAGAATTCCTCTAAGTAAAAAATAAACATAAAAAGCAAAATACAGAGAGATAGTTGAACTACAAATACCTTCCATTAGGTGTGTTTTGCATCTTAGTCCCAATTTACTTCAGAAAGTAAACACAAAGCAACTCATTCCTGGATATTTTCTTTTTCTTGCAAAAAAAAAGAAAAAAAAAAAACTAGAAATCCATGAATTATTTATATTAATACCAACTCCTAAATATTTGGCACAGCAGCCAATGAGTCTACAAAGAAGTGCTTCAACTAAGTTTATGTAAAACAGGTGGACAGCATGAGCATGCTTCAACCTGAAGACTGAATTACATAAATGTTCACAATGCTTTTTAAAGATTTCTAAATATAAACATGTCCGAATACAGGTGTCATAGTGTGCTGATAAGACGCTGCAAGTGTACAGTGGAGTCAATAAACCAATAAACCGATATCCTGCCCAGAGTTAAATCCAATATGTTCCAAGGAGCAGGATTTTTCTTACATTTGCCACTAGAATAATCAATGTGCAAAAGGACAACATCATTTTTTTTAACTGCGTTGTTTTTCATTTTGGTGCATATTGCCACAATTTTGGAAACACGTCAGAGAAAAGCAGCGTTCCTGTGCCTCTACAGCAGGGACAATGTTCCATGTGCCCATGTTCTAATGTTCAACCTGTTATGTTCTTTATTTGCCATGTTTGCATTTTAGATTCTATATGTACAGCAGGAGTTTTTATACATAATTTCACTTTGTGCAAATAGTGTCCTTCCAATTAGGGGTGGGAATCACAGGGTACCTCACGATACGATACTATCACGATACTGTGATGATCGATATATTGCAAGACAATCACATAACGATACATCACGATATCGATAACTGAAAAATACAAAATGCCTGTGAAAAGGTTAAGTTCAGTATTTATTTATTACTAACGTTGTAATGCTGGCGGCCCTCAGCTTTGCTTTAAACATTGTATTAATGACTGCAGGCTGACCTTAAACGTTAGCTGCATGAGCCGGTTTCTGGGCGAGGAGTTCAGGATGGTGGCATTGCAGGTGGGTTTGCATGTTCATGGTGTTGCCCGTGTACTTTACTTTTGCGAGGCAGTCCTTGCATAGGGCATAGTCTTTGTCCAGCTTGCTGGTTCCCTCAATGTTGTCAAAGCCAAAATGGGTCCACAATTTGGACTTAAACGTGGATGAGGCGTCTCTTACGGTAGTGTTGCTGCGTATCCATATTTTGGCCCACCCCTACTTCCAAAAGGCCTGAAATTGGCACTAACAATACAATGTTACATTTAAGTTACCCAGCAGGTTCTGACAGTGTGCAAACATGCACAACAACTGGACACTAAAACTGACAAACCTACATACAATAGAAGGCAACCCACATAATATAACATTTAGACTTTTCTTGCTATAACATATTATAATGTCTGTGAAAATGCCTGCTGTTTTCTTGACTAATCTGAATGAACTTAGACTCAAACTGTAGTGACAGTACAGGTCTTTCAGATTTCTGAAATATTATCTGAACTTTAAGCAACAAGATGAAACATTCTTACTTACAGCCTAGGGTGACATTTATCACAGCGCAGATTCTCTCGGTCAAACCAGGACAAGCACAGATGCAACTAATAAGATTAATAAAGGCTCTTATCAATTCTTAGTGTCATGGTGACCAGCATGCACAACACAGCGGCCTGGAAACACGCACACCTAACTGGATTTGCATTCATCATCTGTTAATTGAGTCTGTGCTGTTGTTATAGCCTGTTTGAAATATTTACCCCTTGTTTTTCCACCATGACGGGGCATCATATAAGCCAGGAAGATCAGAGGGATAAGAAAGACAGGAAATATGTCTAAAATGATTTTATGATCTTAAGCTGGGAGGGGACACCATGACGGGCAGCCTGAGCCTGTCAGTCACACAAGTTCAAGTGTAAAGCTCTATTTACTGCTGTGTGATGAAAGGGCAGTAAATGCCTGCATGTGTATGAGCTGTGGTCTCTTGTAGACCTTGACCATGATATATGATGCTCACCCTGTTTGTACGTGAGCTCTAGCATGGACTGGCAGCTGAAGAGGTACGACATGTCAGAGCTGGGTTACAAATATAGAGGAGGGGCAGGATGGCCGGGGCAAGAATTTGGAGAACGGAGTAAAAAAATTCTTTATTATTTGTCGTGCAGCTTTTAAAAAAACTTTCCCTTTCTGTCCTCACCAAAATAACTAGAGGAAAGCCTCATAACCCCACAGCGGTACGTAAACAACGTGTTCACAGCTTTCATGGGGCTGAGTTTCACAGGCAACGGGCCAGTTATACCCGCTACCCAATCAGTGCACCCCTCCCCCCTAAACAGGCCTCGACTCAGCACTCGCACTCATCCTGCGGATTACACGGTGGACTGCAAGCCAAGCTGGTGTCGGCGGGCCATTGTCTCCACTCCGTGGACTAAAACCACGTTGCCATGGTGCTGATGCTTCCGAACATTCTGGCCAGAGAGCTGTTATCAGCTGTTGGGTGGGTTTAGAGGAGGGAGACATGATTTGAACTCTCTGATCTCCTGATGCTGAGGCTCAGACTTGAACGAGGCTGCCTCTGGCCTGGAGACCTCAGGTATTAGATAAAAATGTCACCAGGAAACCCAAAATAAGATCAGAGCAGACTGCAGGCCTCTCCGTCTGATAAGCGCAAGGTCTTACTGTCCCTAAAGCTGTGTCTCACCATGTGCATACAGTTTATATCCTGCTGCATAAATGCACCAAAATCTGCTGTGAATTTTTAGTTATTTAAGACACTTATTGAAGACGTTTATCAGTAAAACACATAAGCACAGAAGTAGGGGGACATAATAAAATCCATCCCTTATCTACACACACTGCTTTATCTTGAAGAGGGTTACAGGGGGTCTGGAGCCTGTCCCAGTTCACTAGGGGCGGAAGGCAGGGTACAAAAGTCCATTCTTCTGAAATGTTTGCAAGCCATCTCTAAGCAGAAATATTCAAGATATGCTATTTATGCAAAGTCTGGGCTGTACTTGTTGTTTTCTCTTATAATAGGGGAAAGGTAAGGTCTAACATGTGGTCATATGTTCTGCATAAGACAGCCGTGACCAAATATTATTTCCATGCTTCAACCAAACAACAAAAAAAATGTCTTAAAGCATAACTGTTCACCACTGACTCAAAAAAAAAAGTCTGTGTGTCTAAGAAAAGTGGCTGGACAGTTTGTTTCTTGCCCAGACTTTGGATTTGAAATTAACCAACCTCCATGTACCCACACTGCTTCGTGCAGTAACACTTCCCCCACCTTCCTCGTGTCCAAAACGTCTGTCCCCTTGTCGCTGTGGACATAAATAGCATGCCAAGTCACGGCCCCACGTAGTGTTGTAAAACTTAAACCATAGCAGCTCTCTAGGCAGGCCCGAGGCAGGGGAGAGATGTAATAAACACGCCTTTGTTTACGTCTGTAATGACCACTGCAATCCGAAGTCTTAAATGTAGCCTGTCGTATTTTAGGACATGGGTATTTAGGTAACACATCTCCACAGTTATGAAATGACGCACAGTGTAAAACGTCATTTGCCAAATGCTAAGTGCCTTGGTAATTATTTTAATCATGCATGTTGGCATTTTATGAACACAGACATCTGAAAATACATTAAATTAAGAAGGGTAAAAACTTAGGATAACTACATAAGTAACTGTTTAGCGTTTAGAAGGATTCTACAGCGTTACATGCCACAAATACATTATGAAGATTTATTTGCCCCCATTTTTTTTTGTGCTAGTTCTGACTTCTTCCACCTAGCCTTGTTGACAACGCTTAAACCCGCCTCTACCCTCTGAGTGAATCGCTGATTGGCTTACTTGCCTGTCAGTCAACCCTCTAAGCGCGCAATTGGTCGAGCCAGTGTCAATAAACACACGGAACATACCGTTCTCTAACTCCTCCCCCTTCGATGAAGCTTGGCGGTGAAAAAATGATAAAGGAGCAAATTAAACTGCCTCCATTGATTAAAAGCCCCTAAGAACCTTGACAAAAACACACAACAGAGCACGACACACGTTTTTTAGCGAGCGAACACGCTGACAGGGCATTCAAGTTTAGCATGTGGGTAGCTGTTAGCTTACCGTTTAGCCCGGAGTCTCCGTTGTTGTCTGTGGAAGCGGTGGAAGCGGTGCTAGCAGCGTCGGACATCGTCGTGCCTTGTGAGGAGGGTGGGTTGCATAAAAAGGGCTCAAGTCAGTGCAAAACGCGCACCACCTTTTCTGCACACATTCAGACGTGTGGTAGTACAGTTGGCCCGAGTCGTGTCCGGTCCCGTCTTTTTTTTCCCCCACCTCTCCAGAGAACGGGCGGCTAAAGCTAAAAGAGCTGCCGTTTGTTTTCGTTGCGCTAGCTGGTCTGGGAAGCTAAGTCGCGAGCTGCACACACACACCTTTTCTCGGAGCTGGGTGATGACGTCACGCCGGGGCCGTTGATAACAAAAGAGGGAGTCTGATTACATAACGAGCCAAAAAAAAAACAAACAAAAAACACAGGCACAGGGTGTTAGACATAGGTAATGTGAGCAAATTATTAAAAAAAAAAAAAAATTTAATTAATTAATTATTGAAAACAGGAAGTGGAGACGTGCGGGTCTTCACGTAGACAGGCAGCTGAAACACGTGTTGAGCATCAAATATCAGCATCCAGACATCACACCAGCTCATTTCAATAAACCTTCCAGTTCCTGACAGTTACTGCTTTTCCATCAGCTCTGTCATTCATGCTATTTTTAATAACCTGCAGTGTAAACATTGTAAACACTGCAGGTCTTTTTTGATCCTTTTGTGTTAAATACTAGTGCATCTTAGAAAACATCATGAAAAATTAAATGTTTCCATTCTTTTATTTTTAAAAAGGTAATATTTTATATATTCTATGTTCATTACACATAAAGTGTAAGTCTGTCTGTTTCATTTTAATGATTATAGCTTATATATGTATAGCTTATGGAAATCAGAAAACCAATATCTCAAAATATTAGAATTCCAATATCAATAGATTTACAATACAGAAATGTCCAATTTGTATTACTATAAAGTGTAAAGATTCAACCCTCTTTTGTTTTAACTTAGATAATTACGCTTTATAGCTTATAAAAATCTGAAATCCAGTATATTACATTATTATAGGTCCTGATATAAATTTTTTATAAAACAATTTACAACACAGAAATGACCAACTTCTGGAAAGTATGTTCATTTATACACGCAATTGGCTGACCACAAATTACTGCATGATGTCCTAACGTTTTGCAATGCACTAGTAGTGTAAACAAGGATCTTACAATTCAGCAACTAATCCTGAACATCACAGATATTCAAGATAGCCAGAAACACATTGCATAAAACAAGTTTGTCAAGATCCCATCCACAATCAGGCAATCACAGGGGATGCAAAAAGTAGTTCCTTTATTTTTTTTCCACTGTCATAGATTAAAATTGTAGTTATACATTACTAGAGGCATCAATATAATCTGAACTGTCCACATTTTAAATATGGTGTGGTGACATCGAGTGCTGCAGATCTTTGTGCGGCTTATTGTACCATCACATACAGTAGCAGTCACGTCTGCAGTAGTTCAAACGGACACTTTAAGTGACTTAATGCCTCAAATGTTTTCTTTTTAAATTGCAGTCTTACAACACAGACATCCAAGTACTTTAGTTGGTGCAGCAAAAAGAGTCCAGTGTCAAATCATAGGTTTTCCCTGTTGTGAAGTACTGCTTCAGAGCCGTGGTACACTGTGGGAAGACAATACTTAAAATCACTCAAAAAAAGATATGTTTAAAGGTCCAGCTTCATTTCACAAAATAGGACGGAACAAATCTGGTGACGTTTTTAACTTTTTAATATAAATATGACAATCATAATAATTATCTTTGAATAGGCTATCTCTTATACCTGACTATTGTTTAACAAAACAAAAAGGAGGAACCAAATGCACAAAGATGTCAAGACACAGAGCCAATCTCAAAAAAAAAAAAAATCTCTTCTGGAGTCTGGGCCTGTTTGGCCACCCAGAGCCTGAGGCACAGCGAGCAGGACAACACCTCACTGGACTGAACCTGTGAAAGCACACTGTACCTCTCAAAATCCTGGAGGGAACCGCTGAGGTGCTCCTGTCCGGTACGAGCAGCAAGTGTGTGGAGGAAAGTGTGAGCATACTTGAGTGAATGTGGAGTATGCAGGGTTTAATGAAACATGGGCGATGTGAAGAGACTCAAAAAACAGACAGTATAACGGATGAATTAATAAAAAGGTGTGAACACACACAAAAAAAGGTCAAATTTTTCTTAGAAAAATAAACACTACAATGGCACAAGATAATAAGGGGACATACTAATAAGTGTTTTTTTCTACCACAGAGCCATTTGGGGGGGAAGAGTTATAAAAATAAGTGTGTCTGTATTCAGAATTTTAAGGAAATTAAACTGGTTTACCCACATTAGAAAAGAAAAGGGCAGGTGGGCTGGCGGGAAAAAAAAAGGAAAAAAATTGGCACAACATCACTTAAACAACAAGGCAGGTGTCACTCTGCCGCAGACAAACTGATGATGGGCGAGAGCGAGGCTTCCTCTGTCCACATCTAGAACAAAGTGGCAAAGTCTGGTCACCAAGTAGCGACGGACAGGGATGCTGGTTGTCGGCGTTACCACAGATCACCCTGGATGAGGCTGTGAGGCTGCAGGTGGTACGAGTGACGTCACCCACGCCGTATCTCACACACACTCACCCTGCGCGTTAATTTACTTTATCCTGGAATATGTAGAGGTTGTTGGTCGTCGCCACTGCGATGATGTTGTCCTGGGGGTGCCAGGCAGTGTGAAGGATCTTCTTGTTGAAGTCCAAACTATCCACGCTGATTTCGTCCTTCTTGCGTTTGCCGCCGGCGCACACCTTGCGGGGCTTTAGGACCTGCATGGGTTTGCTGTTTTCGCGGGACGCTTCCAGTGTCACGTCCCGCCTTTGGCCGCGGTCGAACATCCGGAAGAAGTTGTTGTATGAACCAGTCATCACCACACTGGATGGAGGAGGACAAGGGGTACATGTGTAAGCCTTCAACACAAGTAATCTCATAAAAATGGCCATGAATCAGAGCAGAGGGCTTAAATTTCATGCAGCACTTTTATGCAAATGAGAGAGGAATTTCAAGTGAGCTAATCAAAGTGACAAAAAAAAAAATCTGCAATCAGTTCTTTAAAATCTACCAAATCTCACTTGTAAAGTAACATCCTGGGACTAAAAGAGCTTCAGAGGTCGAACTATCTTTGCCTCAACTTGCAGTGAATCTTGAGAATCATGACAGCAACAACAAGACAGATTAAAAAAATATGGTGCTACTTTAAAGTTTCCCATGAGCTGTCATTTCACCAACCCCCTGTGCGTACCTGTCATTGCCATTCCAGCAGCATTCAAACTTGTCAAAGATGCAGTCGTTCTCGTAGAGCGAGCACAGCTTGCTCCTCAGGTACTCGTGAACCTAAAATGAATGAATGAATGGATGTATTTAGAGGCAGGTATGAAGAGGCTGCCAAAAGACTGACCTCCAGATCTTTATTACTAATATAGATGCACTATATTGCAAAGTATGATTGTATGTAATCTGCAGGGAAGCACATTTACATGCTTATCATATCTCAATGGAGACAACTTCCTACTGTGCTTTCTGTGCAATACCCAGTGCAAAGCAGAATGACAGATTTAGGGCATCTCCTAGTGGCTGCTATATGTCATTGCCAGGAATGATTCAAAAAAAGGTGTGGCCAGTGTTACACAATGTCAGTGTCTGCATTTTCTGCTCGATTAGCATTATGTATACATCAAAATTAAACTGCAACACACACACTCATTTAATTACATTTAAAAGTTTGAATTAAATGTAGTATGTAGTGTTCTATTGAGGCTGTGAACACATCATTCCATAGACAATGTAAGAGCTCACGGAAAAAGATATTTTAATGTAGAGCTTGAAACCAGAAGAAAACAGTTGGATTTAAGGGGTGTAATGCGCACAGCGGAAACACAAACGTACATTTCTACCAGTGTAGTAAAACAAGCATTGTCTGTGCTGTGTGGAGCATTACAATGACAGGAAATGAGTAGTGACTGAGTCTGGTAATAAAATGTCACCAACAAGAGATTCTCAGACCGCAGACAAAGTTGTAAAATAAACAGTGTCTGTCTTTCAAACTGTTGATGTATTCATGCTGTTTGTCACTTCAGCCCTTTTCAGACATGGGTTATGTAACATTTCTGAATTCATCAGTCTGTTGAAGAGTTGGCTTCCTGTCAGACATCGGTCACTTTTATGGTAATGTTCTTTTATTCAGACATACCCACAGCAGTGATGGAGAGTCATGGTGACATTGGACAGTTGTTAAAATTATGCATAATGCATAATAATACACTAATTAACAGACTAAATATAAGCTGCAGCTCATAAACCGACTGTGTGACAGCTCACCTGCCTGGACTAAATAAAACATCAGTTATGCAGTGTGATTTGCAGTTAGATCCTGATGATCCCATCTCCACATTGGGGATAATTTATAGTCCAATAAAAGTACATAAAAATGCGTGCAACTCTCTTACTTTGTAGCCACTTGTATAGAACAGCACGTGTTTAAGAAACTCAGGGAAAGACTCGTACAAAAAGCTTGAAATGTATCACTTGTGCATGCCTATTGGTAATGCATACAATGCAGGCTTACAGTGTGTTGAAAGTGACATGCAAATCTTACAAAGTCCAATCTAGTAAGATTGACATCACAACTTTTACGGAGAAAAGTCACAAGGCTGCTCATTCAGACATGAAGTTTACGTGTTCAGATGCTGTCAGATCACAGGTAGGTAGGTAGGCGGGGCAGCATTGAGGACCTTGCCTAAGGGTCCTCACTGGATACCTGACCGGGATTTGAACCACCGATCTCCCATGCCAAGGTCTGGGGTGTTAGTCACTGAGCTATTCAGCTGCTGTTTCGGTCTTACAACCAGACGATCGAATGGCATTCAGATCTCACCATTAATCACTCATGGCCTGTTTACAAATGTGCAACAAACTTGACACCACGCATCAGTACTGTGCATGTGTTTGACACTCACCTGATAAGTCTCCACTGGCCTGTTTTCCATGTTCAGGTCCCAAATCTTCACAGACAAGTAGTCCCTGGTCATCATGTAGCGTCCGTTGTGGCTAAACTTAACATCTGAGATCGAGGATATGATCTCAGAGAAGAAGGAGCGATTACTAGGATCTTCTGGCTCCTCAAACACTGGAAAGTAAAAGATACAAACATATAAAGAATTACTCAAACTGCAGTATTCTCCAAAGGTCTAGTGTGAGATAAAGTATTGCTCAGTGTCAATCGCAGTGCCTAACGTAATAAATTCAGGTAGAAGAATGGCGATTAGAAATAACCAGAGTAGGCACTCACACTTGGAGTGCTTGTCACATAGTGCTGAAGCCCTCATGTCACACAGACGGATGGTTCCTTTGCTGCTGCTGTAGACGAAGGTGTTACACTGGTGAGGATGGAACTCTGCTGCCGTGATCACCTCTGTTAGCTCCTCCATGTTGGCCGGTTTAATGTCAACAATATCTGAGGAACACGTGGTTAAGGAGGAATGCAGCTTTCATGCTCTGAAAAATCATCATAAGTTGCCCTGGCTAGTGGTAATTTGGGTGATGTCTCCTGAAGTAAACATTCACACAGTGGAAAAACATGGCCAACATGTGTTTAAGGATACTGAAGCTGCGGTCAGTGATCTCGAGGTGCCACAGGTTGATGCGCAGGTCGTCTGCAGACAGGTAGGTCTCATTGTCACTGTTGACTGAGATAGAGTTGATATGGTAGGTGTGAGCGTTGGCGAACACCCTCCGTGGACTGGCTTCCACCATGAGGTCCATAGGTATTAAAACTGGTACCTGAGATGAGAAAAAAATAATCAGAAACTCATAATGAAAGCAGGAATGAAGATCTGAAGGCTCCAAGTTGCACATTTCTTGTCTGTCACAAAGCTCCTTGCAGACTTTAATTAGCAGAGCATGTAACCAGCGTGGCATGCAGTATTCTATGTATTCAATTAGTTGGATTAAATCAGGAGCAGTAACACTCCCTCTATAGAAGGATGGCTTTCATTCGCTTCTTTCAGTCGTTCATTTCATGCGAGTCTGGCTTCATTTAATCAATACAGCCGTCTTCACAAGCCGTAAGATAAAATACATGTGATGGTGCTGGGTGCAGAGTGAGTGTAGAGAACTGTTAAGTCCATGCTGAGTATTTAAAACAAATATAAAATGCTGTTTCCTTAAACCTGATTTGCTTTTCCTTTGATTTTGTGCCAACATCAACAAAGCTGCAAAACATGAGCCCAAATGCCCAGAAGGTACACGGTTCTGACAAGAAACCAAAACATGAGCTCAAACAGCAACTGTAGCAGCACAGATTTGGAGCTTTAGTTAAAGTCAAACCAGGGACTCTTCCAAAATGTCAACACGTTCATGTTTTAATAATTTTACACCCAAGGTTGTTGCCAGGGAACACTGGCTGAGTAACCCCACCCTCAGGTTGGGTTTCATTCAAGAACTCACCCGCAGTGACGTGATAGTGTTGGGGTCTTTGTAGCATCCATCCTCCTCTTTGAGATTATATCCCTCTGGTCTCTTGTCTCGTTCACTGATTTTCCACAATTTAATCGTTTTATCTGTGTGTGGAGGGGGGGAACACAGTTGTAAACAGCAGCATCAACGCTTCACAAAAGGACAAATGTGCACTCTTTGCATCCATTAAAGCTGTAACCAACAATGTTATCCTCGTAGTTTCAATCGTAGCATCTGGACTTGCTTGAGTGAGCTCGAAGACGTTTCACCTCTCATCCAAGAGGCTTCATCAGTTCTAAACTGACTGGTTGGGAGTTCCAGATTTTTATACTCTTCAGGAGCCATTAACACTGTTGAAACTCCAGTCTGCTGGGTGAGTGTTGCCCCTCCCTCATTATGCGAGTCGTTAGGTCAATCCCTCTCACAATGGGGTTCGTTAGGGCCCTTTGTGGCCAGGTGTGAAAGGTTTCTGTTCTTCCTGGGTAGAGAATGTAACACTGCATTGTACACAGGTGAGAGGTGATGTCTCAAACCTCCCCCTCAGTTCAATGAAGGTTTTTCTAGTTTAACAAAGATGGCTTCCTTCACCCCCCCTATCAAACCATGTCTTCTCTGGCCAAAATTTGTATATTATCATCTAGACTCAACCAAGTCCAGATGCTACGATTGAAACTACGAGGATAACCATGACCTGGATGACTGAGAAGCTTCACAGACAGTCTTGACAAGGGCCCTCATCAAGGGAAAGATTGATGAGAAGTTGTGCCGAGGAGTTGGACGGCTTCACCTTTGCACAAGCAAGCAGTGTACTTCCATTCAAATAAACTGTGTCGCTAGTAAATGGGACTTAGAATTATGCTTTAAATTTAATTTTAGACCAAATTGCTTTTATTTAGCCTATTTTCAAGTTGTTTTTTTATTCTAAGTGCTCTTAGTGGAAAATCTGACACACCGACACTTTCTACTGTATCTGATAACGATCTGCATTGTAACACAGTAGGAATTCACACAATGACAGATCATTTTACATGAATCATGCTTTATATTAGAAAATAATACTTTGGGTCACCAAACACTGGACTCTTTTTTTTTCCCCCAAAGGTGCTTAAGCATTCAAGAGACCGGGCGAGACAAGCGTGTTTCAGGTAAAATGAGAAAGTGTAATTATAGAAACAAGGCTGGCTATGTTCTGGGTCCAACAAAGTAAATGTATAATATTTGTACAGTGGAGTGTCGGTGTGGATCTGCTGTGCCAGGAAGGTTTAGAGAGCCTCTGTTTTAACAACTATGACCACGACACACTACAGCAGATCACTCACAGATATCCAAGTAGTAGATTATTTAAGCTGACAAGTGTAAGTAGTATTGTGAATAAGATGGTAAATGTTTTCAAACCAGGTTTACCTGTACACTGAGATCCAGGGAAAAGGGGGGAACAGATTGTGTTCTGCCACCAACACTCATCTTGCTGGTTGCCGGTTCCTTCCTGTCCACTTATATTTAACAGAGGGAACTAGACAAGACAAATGAGAAGTGGTTATAGTGCGATTCAGCAAGCAGTCACCTCAGACATCACAGGTGGAACCCGTTTCACATCTGACAGCAGAATGAGAAATACGTTATGGTTACATTTTCTAGCACACTAAACAAATTGATAATTGTAAGAAATGATTTTAAGAAACCCTCACCTCTGGCACATCTCCAACAATGTCATAAGCAATCCCATACTTCGGGATCTGACCTGCTGGTGAACATACGCAGGACTGTTTTTCTCCTGAAGATTCCTCTTTTTGAATCTTGCCAACTGAGACGTCCGTCTGTCCACCTGCGCTCGATGCAGCTGCTGCCGTTTTGCAGTCTAAGCAAATCTCTTGCTCAGCGATTGGCAGGAGGGTACTGGAGCCCTCCTGTGAATCCAGAGAGGTCTGGGCACTCTTCTCCATGCCAGACTTCTTTAATCTGGGTAAGAATTTACCAGATTCCAGTTCTGACTTCCCATAATAAGGACCCTCACATTCTGCATCCTCCTCCAGAGGTTTGAGGTCTGCCTGAGGGTCATCAAAGACGTCCACCGGCGCCAGGACGGGAAAACTCATCTCCTCTTTGTCAGTCTCAGCCTCTGAATCACTCACTCCACCAGGAGACAACTCTGAGGCAGATATTGGTCGGAAATGAGTCCTGGGGGAAATGCGAATGGCCCGATACTGCGTCCGGTTGATGCCATATATTCGTGGGTGGAAGGCTTCATTCTCAGAGTCCGAGCAAAGAATGGATTTGGGCTTGAATCCTGGACTGAACGAAGCCATGTCCTCAGGCTCAAAAGAACACTCAACATGGAGGACTTGAGAGAAGGGATTGTTCAGGTTGAAGGATGCAAACGGGTATTCTAAACCTTGCTCCTCACCATGCAAGCCTCCGCAAGATCCGAGCAAATCTTCATGGAAGATGAAAGAAAATCCCTTATTCAATCCATCTCCGCCTCCTTTAATGGCCTGGTCACCCTGCCCAAAGGACACAAGAGGCCTCCACAGGGGCCTGTGCCCGGGGGCAAAGCAGCTGCCCGTGTTCATGAACACATCTGTGCCAGTGATGGTGAGCATGTCTGAGCTTGAAGCAGATGCAGCTGCCGCGGCACACTGGAGCAGGCTGTCTTGGGTGTCACTTGGCGGTACGACAGCCCAATTCTTATCACCACTTAGTGTCTTCAACTCTCCATACACCCCTCCTAGGATGAACGATGTACTCTCCTTGTCAGAGTTTAAGTCCCAGGGCTTGGACGGAGTCATGTAATCCCCAGCACCATCTACCTTGGAGAGTTTGTTTTTGGCTAAGTCCTGTTCTTCTTTCTTGCCTTCCCAAAGGTGATACTCTGACCGCTGCACTGCTTTTTTCTGAGGTCCCTGAATTGGAACTCCTTTCGCCTGCACCTCAAGACAGCTGCAGCAGTAGCTGCCGGACTCATCTGAGAAGAGCCCCTCGCTTGTTTTTTCTGCTCTCTGCCTTGATATTACAGATTTGCCATCTCCAATTGCAGTCCAAATGTCTTTTATAATCCCTGAGCTGTAATCATCACTCTGTTGGTTTGTGTTGTCCGAAAACATGCCAGTGCTGTACTGTTTGCTCTCATCCTCTTCCAATGCTATACCACAAATGGACTCCAATTTAGATTTTTTGGTGAAGGTCTGATTGGATGCTGTGCTAACACTGACCTCCTCACACTTACGACCAGAGTCTTCTTGCAAAAAGTCCAAGATTTCATCCTCGAGATATGTACCAGAGAGAGGAGGCATTATACAATCAATCTCTTCATTGCCAATTTGAGCCGCATCCTCAGCCGGAGCATTTCCTTGCTCATTGTCTGAACGAGTCTCCTCTGAATGTGACCATGGACTGCAAGTTCGTGTTGATAGGTTAGAACAGTGTTCAGTTTCGTCAAAGGCACTATTTTTGGTCCATATTAGCAAACGAGACTGTTTATTAGAATGTGGGTCGAGACAGCTACTAGAATCTGTGTTGTTTTCGTGACCAACGGTGAGTGAGTCGCGGGGCAAAGGAAAAGTGGGGCTGTCATACTGCAGCTCAAAAAGAGAGAAGCAGGATGAATTCAAACCAGATGGTTCACTGGTGGCTTCAGGAACAGGTGGCTCCTCCAGATGTCCAGATAGTTTGCTCAGGGTGAATGAAACACTATCAAGAAGAGGGGAGAGCCGAATGGGAGAGTCTCCTATGAAGCTTTCTCCATCTATATCTTCTGAAGTAGATGGTGAATAACATCCCCATACTTGAGCCATGTTCTCAAGATCCTCCATTAAAAATCCAACAGATCCCGAAGCTTCCTGTGAGTCTGCCCGTATTGCACTTTTCCCTTGCTGCTCAAGGCCATCTAACACTAAACAACATTCTGCCTCAATGTCTCTTTGCTCTTTGCTTTTTTGTCGAATCATGCTTAAGATCCGACTCTCTTGTATCGAGTCTGAGGCACTAGTATCCAATATGGATTGATAAATATCAACTTCATAGAAGTGAGTAAATTCAGACAGATGCTTGTCATCTAAATCTCTACTATCCTCTGGCTGAGGGCAGCTTGAGGTCCCAGTGAGTTCAGCAGTTTCATCTTCTGCTTCGCCAGGCCCTTCCACAAAGTGCCCATCCACAAATGAGCCTGCTGCTAGGTATGCTCTCTGGTAGTTCTCATTGGCAATGCAGATTCCCTGGATTCTCTCAGGCAGCCTCTCCATGTCGGTTGACATGGCAAAGCCATCAGGAGAGTCTACCTTGCTTCGATATTTTGTTTCCAGCTTGCTTTGTCTGCTGCTGAAAGGTATAAAATATTCTGTAATGGGCTCAGTGTACCAAAGTGGCTCCTCCATGTATTCCTTTTTGTTTCTGGCCTCAACTCCGGACTCTTTTGCTTCCACCCAGCCTGGATCTTTACGAATCTCCTTCAGCGGTCTCTTCCCCTTTTTGTAAAGCTGTGGTTGTTTGGCAGCACCGCCGGTGGCACTGCTACTGCTCCCTCCTGTGTGTCTTCGCTCCTCTTTGTCAATAACCTTCACCTGAAGCTTCATCTGCCCACTGTTGCGTGTTCTCTTATTTTTTGCAGCCTCCCTGGATTTGTGCCTTATTCTAACTGTCTTGCTTCTGGATGACTTAGAGTCACCCTGGTTCCCACTTGAGCTCGAGCCTGCCTCACTAGAGCCAGAAGACCAGGACCTGGGTCGGTATTTGCCCTCAGATCTGTGTCTGATCTGTCTCTTAGAATGGACAGTGGATTTCTCCTCTGCTGCTGCACCACCATGGTATCGGTTTTCTTTCTCCTTCTTGCTTCGCCGTTGCTGTCCTCTTTCGTTGGTCGCTGTAGTGATGGTACCACATGCCTCGAGGTTTCGCTCCTTTGCAGCCTCACCTTCACTGTTGCAATCTTTGGGAGAAGAGGTGTCTGTGCTGGTTTGTGGGGCTGCTGAGGAAGATGAACTTGAATACGCGCAGGCCTTAGCCTTGTTCCACACCGTCATGATCTCTTGGAGACAAACAGGTTTCTCTGACAAAGGAGGAAAGGCTTCATAATACCTGGAGACACAAGAGACCGAGAGAAAACTTAATTTAAATACATTCATAGGAGTATAGTTCAAATAAACAAATGAACATGGGTGTGTTATGCAGCCAGGTTTTTCTAAACAGACAAACGTGTAAGTACAACTACTGCTTACATTTCCACCTGGTCCTTTGAAGAGGGGGACTCAGCTCGCTCTGGAGGAGACTGAGAGCCATCAGATTTCTTTTGAATCTGTTTTTCCTCTGTAAACGACAGTGAATGACAAAACACCATGTTTGAACAGTTATCAGTCAACTTATTTCTATTTTCTTGATCAAAATATTCTAAATCTGATTATATTTAAAGAGATCAAACCTTTCTGTTTGTTTTGGATGTCCTTTAGTTTAGAGCAAAGCTCTTCAACCAGGCTCTCAATTCCAGAGTTCTGCACAAAAGACAAAGACAAGACAAAGATTTTAGATGCATATTGTCCCACTTAACTAGTTACACAATCTGCTGTAATACAACTAAAAGACTATGAACTACAGATGTCGCTTTCATTACATGATGTGCACACATAAATATGTCACTTTTCAGCATACAAACACATAGCATTTACCAAAAACTGTATTCCCAGCAATGAAATTAAAAAATATAACACATCTTAGAACTTCACTGACAGTCTAATCAAATGGAACAGTTAACTAAATTGTATTTTAAGCAGGACACTTAGCAGTATCCCTTGAAACCCGTGTGCCACCATTTTTGATTTAATAAAGCCAAAAGAATCATTTGTCTTTCCAAATCCAAAAAACAACCACGACTGATGTTGAAAACGTCCAGTAGCCTTAGGTAAGAACCAAACAGCTACTCTGACCCCCAACATGAACCAGAAGAAAGAATGAAAGGCACGGGGTTGACACAACTCAAGCCAGCTGACTTGTGAAGAGCTTAGGCATGCTCAGCCATGACTGTGCTATATTTAGCTGTGGTGCAGAAATGCTTCAAAAAAAATAAATAAATAAATAAATGGCTGAGCAATAGCACGAGTGCCTCACACTGCTCCCAACAGTGAAGATTTACTACATATCCTGTTAACTTACTGCCTTCTTAAATTGAGCAATAGAATATGTGAAAAACATGGGTTTGTAATAAACAAGAAGACCATGTTGAAACACTACCCCAGACCAAGCAGTCACTGTCAAGGCAAATACCCTCAAATAAATCACAACATAGCTGATCCTGCTGCCACACTCTTTCACTCATTTCCTCTTCACTCGTCCAGAAAATCATATTCCTTACCATGCCCCCTCATGAAAAGCCAAGCAAAGTTTCCTTCTGCCCTGTGTTTCCTCTTGCATCATTTTGCTAATGCCGGTCAGCTGACAGCCGACCGACTCTGCTGCTCACTGCTGCAATCCCGTGCAGCGTGTGCTGGTTAAAAAATAGAGCGCAGAGTCCAGTCCCCAGAGAGGAGCTCAACACTCCTCCTCTTGCCTTGCAGACCCTTCCCCCTCCCTGCCTCTAGCTTTTTACGTTGTGTCATTCTCGACCAAAGTACACCCCCGTTACTACAGCTGGCCGCAGATGAACATGTCAGCAGAATTCCTCTCTTTTCTTTCCCTCACTCTGACATGAAATAAATCTGAGACGTATAAAACGCTTACACACAAATGACATTGCTTTTGAAGGTCATTCATTATGAGTCAGAACAGCATTATATTGCTGGCCTTAACATAACCTCTCTGATGAAAAGGAGGTGTGGCAGTCAAATAAGGTTACGACGCATTTTCAGTACAGATCTTTACTTGCCCAATGCTCCGGCTACCCACCACTGACATAACTTTATTCTCTGTCTATCCACCGTGATTCATGCAATTAGGATCTGCATGACTGCACCTTAACAAGCAACAAGGAATACTACAGTCACAAATTCCTAATATAATTAGATCAAATTACCTCACCATGCCTGGTGTATTCACAGGGCTTTCCACAAGGATATGGGCTAGCAAGCCAGAGGGGGAAAAGTAGCCAGCCAGAGGGGCCCGGGGGCATGGTAGATTTTGATTAGTGGCCATTTTAATGAACCTGCTGACCCGATTGTAAACATATGTGAATTATTGTAAAGAAGAATTTAACCCACACAGTCTGTAAATAGCTATTAATATTTAAAACCATGATCTAAACCTCTGTAGTTAAGCCACAATAAACATCCGTGTGTCATATCTGGAGAAATGCAGCTCTGGGCTTTTAATGCTTACAGTGCAGTCGTCTAGTTGCTGCCCCAAGTGTTTTCTGAAGCAGCCCGTGTAATGAGGACGTCCCCCGTCTGTGCAATCAATGCAGTTCTTAATGTGTTCTGTCACCAATTATTTGCAAACATTTGTCAGACTCTGAGGATGATTCTTCTCTGTACTCGGTGGGACACAACCTCTCAGCTCAGTGTGAGCACACACACATTCATATAGAGCATGTGGTAGCGGGAATGAGACGGATAGATGCTCAAATGGTTTTTAAGTGGAGGCTAGTGGTCATTGAATCGACAAGCAGGGAAAACTGCAACTTGTTACTCTGAACTACTTTATTAGAATCAAAAATGTATATAATCAAGTAGTCGGCTGGATTTAAATGATCTGAACACAGCTGGCACTTATAACTTGACTAACGTTACTCCTCATAAACACCTCAAGGATCACAGGATTATAAAACTCCAGGAGGACAATGCTTACCTCATCAGATGCAGATCGGAGGCATTGCACGGCAGCTTGCTTCTTCATTTCCTCAAGACTCAGGTCGGTCCCTCCTTTCTTCTTGCTCTTGCCCCATTTCTTCCCAGTTCCCTTCTCCCATCCCAAGAAGATGTCATTTTCCTTTCAGACACAAACCACAGAAAGTCAGTAACAAAATGACAAACTAGTGTTAAATGGGAAAAAAACATGGACAAGGTATACAATATAAATACTGCACATTTCCTGTCATGTTACATACTAAACCAGTATTATCATTTACACTAAGTATTATGTACAATCTGCACACAACCATAGTAAATTACACATCAAAACATGTAATGGCAAATGACAGAAATCAAAGAGGAATCAGTGGTACAAGTGCCATGATGTGAGAGAAAAGCCCCATTGTTAACCTCTCCTGGCAAATTGATATCTTCCTCTAACGAGGCCATTATATTCCCACACCAGCTTCCTCTCCTGAATAAAGCCCACTGCCCACACATCTGACAACACACAAAGCAAACAAACAAAGATTTTCTAAGCTGTTTGACTCGACTAGAAAGGATTCTGAGCCCACCTGGTCCTGCAGATCGTAGTCATAACTATCATGCAGGAGAAGGCTGAGGACGTAGCGGGTGTAAATCATGGCATCAATCCCGCACTTCTCAAGCTCCTGGCCGAGCCAGCTTTGTACTGGCCCCAGCGACTGGAGCAGGGACATCTCTGAGGCAGGCAGGGGGCCCACAAGGGGGTAGGGGCAAGAGAGGTTTTCAGGAGGAGCAGGACCGTTTGAATCGGTGCTCACTGGACGCATGGGACCTCAGGTGTTGGCCATTCTCAGGTAGAGCAGCATTTTGATGGGTAGTTACTGTAGGGTGGTTGGTGGAGAAGGGTACAGAGAAAGGACGAGGCAGAACCTATCTGGAAGAGGGGGCTGTCACTCCAGCAGGACGCACTGAAGGGGCTCTACATGGGGAGGCATGTAGGATGTTTTTTTTTCTTTTTTTATTGCTTTGAGCAAATAAAGGGGGATTTTACTCGTCAGGCATGGCTTATGCTGCTGATAGATCTCAGCTGCTGAGCAAAACACAAGACGTGTTTGCGTCTCAGTCAGAGGGGTCCATTTTGGGGCTACGTCTTACTTCACCGGCACAACCTGAAACAGAGCAAATAAACACGCATCAGTTTCTCTGAAATATTGTCGATGTTGAATGCAGGCAAGCAAAGCCAAACTGTATGAAACAAGGCCTCTTTATAGCTTAAAAATACATGACGGCAAGAGGTCACCGTTTTTAGGAATGGACATTATATTTTCCATGATTTTTAAAGAAAAGAAACAGGGACAGATTTATGTTCTGACAGATACTACCACAGTAGATAAGTTTTGTTCCACATCCCAAAGGATATCTTAATGTCTACTCATAGTTCTGATAGCTAATGGGCTCCATGGAGAGCACAAGGCCACAATTTTGATACCTTATAATCACATACAGCCATTTTTAAAGAGATAAACAGGTTAACCCTTTAAGTCCTGGTGCGTCATCGGCGACACGTTTGGGCAAGCGTACTTTGGAAAACCGTAAATGTCACCGTCTGTGCTATTGGAAAAAAATCCAATGGTTTCTGAAAGCTGAGGCGTTGCGCTTTACAGCCAATATGGTGTCATTACGGTAATTTCATCCGTGCCCCCCCAAGAATCCGCTGGATAAAATTACCGTAAAATTACCCTAATGACATATAATGATTGATTGGTGTAATACAGTGTCATTACGGTAATTTCATTCGTATACAGTAATTTAATTCAGATATGAACGAATTAAAGTACTGTATACAAATTAAATTATGACGTTGCGCTTTACAGCCAATATAGTGTCATTACGGTAATTTCATTCATGCCCCCCCAGGAATCCACAGGATGAAATTACCGTAACTCTTATAATAGGCAGTAAATTGTAAATAACTGCCAGATATTGAAAGTTTCTTCTGAAAAAATGGGCACCAGCACTCACAGGACATTTTGAGGCTCAGGTCTTAAAGGGCTAAAGAGTACAACACTATCAGAAGCTTGGTTTTACAACGATTCAAATCTGCATTTTCCTTAAAATACAGTGACCCTTTACATAAATGTCTGTGTTATTTAATGTTCCTACTGTTAGAGGCGATGCAACAATAGAACTAAGTGACTTTTGGCAAAGTCGTTTTAAAATAGCAAGGCTTTGTATTCCTCCTATAAAACAGGAAGCAATGCAATATGTTTGACTGCGAGTGATAAAACAACTGGATTAGAAGCCCGTGACTAAACATGCAAATTCTAGCAGAGTATAACTGCAGGCAGAGAGAGAAGCCTGCCGTCAAGTGTTTCATATGGCAGCGGTGGATTAGGACACCGACGCGAAGAGCAAATGGAGGCTGCACCGATTTGATTGGTCGGCCTGCTCGTCATTCAACATATTATAAGTTACCCGTTAGAGAACATCAAAAGGGCAAGATGGCAAGTGTTACACGAATTCGGGAGTCAACACCCTCACGTAGAGTAATATTCAGTTAGTTAGACACAGGCTACAGCTGAAAGATCACCAAGCTCGATCATATCTAAATATGGCTGACCAGTGTCTACAACCCAGCTGTTTCTTGTCTGCACACTAGCCCCGGCTGCTAGCTCTTGGCTGCACTGTACTAACTTTACCCAACAGCCTGTTAATTCATGCGATCCCCCCTGACATGGAAAGGGAAAAACAGACCGATTGTGCATCGTTAACTTGCGACTAATCTGCTTTACTTCGGCTGCAACTTTGTGCAAATATCTTTGGGTTTGCTGGGGGGTTAACGCAACACCGCTGTGCTACCCGAGTGCGGCAATGCAACTACAGCAATATCTGAGATTAAGTAATAAGTGTCATTGCCGTGCAAATACACGGATGGATTTGTTGTTTGGTTACAGCTAACACACTTGTGATATTAGCGTCACTTGGTAGTCAAACAGCAAGGTTAGCCGGACTAGCGACCTTTAGCTAGTGAGCTAACTTAGCCAGGTTAGCTGCCCGACATCTGCTCGCTTTCTATCATTTTATTGTTGTTTTTTTACGATTACCTAGCATGCACTGTTAGGATAAGAAACAACACATGTCGGTTAATTAGTTTAACCACGATGTCCTCCAGTCCCCTACGAAGACTAATGTTATAGTTTAGCAGGTGAACGGGGGGGTTTGCTTCTGTACGGCGCTCCATTAAAACGACGGCTAGCAAACCGCAAACGTTAGGGCAAGTCTAAAGTTTCATTAGGGAACACGGCGCACGGAAATGGCGAGAGTCAATCCAATATAGCGGAGTTGTCCGACTCGAATTGAACCGAGCGTTAGCTAATGTTAGCTTTCACGTAGCTACGCTTGTTGTTGTGACCGAGGGGGAGGAGGAGCGGCTGGCCGGTATGCTACCAGAGGACTGTAAGACGTTTTCCCTTCAAAAATGTGCGCCATATCGTCACACAGCGAAAGAGCAAGCCGACTAAACGTTAAACACCAAACGGCGGCTCGAGCAGCCCAATGCGACGGCAAAAAAACTTTCAGCCGGTTCGCTGGTTTACTTACCTGCCGTGGTCTGAAGTAGAGAGAAGCAGCGAAAGGGGAGCGGCTATTTCTCTCCCGCTGCCGTTCCGAGCTCGAGCTCTGGAATCCGCTGCGGTAGCATCGCGTATCATGGACGCCGACAGAAATGGCGCTGTTTTCACATCTAGTGCTCCTTCAAACTGCTACGAGGAAACTGGCGACATTCGGGCTCAAGCGGGGAGAAAGGTCAGTCGTCCACGGCGCATGTTACTCGGAGCCACAATGTCCGCCGCGAAAAGCCAGTTTCACTCCGAGAAGGACTACTGAATGCGCCACCCTCCGCGTTCGTTTCCAGGCAACAAGGCAAACCTCTGCCGTCCTGCTCGTATTGGTTTGATTCCTCCGCTGGGGTATTGCATCAGAAGCCCAACTAGTACTCTTCTCATTTGTGCTAAAGTGAAATTAGTGACTTAAATCAGATTAAACACTGAAAACAAAAACAAAGAAAATATTAAAAAAATATAAAAATGTAAAATAAATAAATAAATATTCTCAGTTGGTTTGCGAGGGATTTGTAAAAATACAAACTCTTGTTTAAACTTTTTGTGGACATGGAATTACAAAACAATACAGCCTATAAATAAAATAAAATTTGCCTTTGTTATTTAGACTACAATATGTCATTTTTGTATTTCAGAAACCAACTGAGAATATTTAACACAATTATAAATAAAATACGAAACAACAACAGTGACAATATCTTTATATATTTGTAGATTTTAAAATGCCACTCTTTTATTCATAATTTTGCCAAAGCAAACTGATTCTGATCTTTCTGTAAAGTCACCATAATCTGCATATCTGACACATTTTTCGAGGAATCATTCGGTACAGATGCCGCTTCTTTCAGTCAGTGGCGGGAGATCAGGCAGCTGCTGGCAATAAAACACACTCATCATGATCTGCCCTTGTTTACCGCATGGACAATGTGTCTATTCAGGCAGAATTGCAAAGACAGCACCTGCCGGAGTCTTTCCAAGGTATTGATTGTTTCAACTTGAGCGTATTTCGTGCCACTGTGACCTTTTGTTCTTTATTATTTGGCCTCAGATTGTCTTCTGTGCTCTATGGTTACTACTACTGTGGTTTTACTATTACTACCAGTACTATTCATAGCACCACTACTCCTCAAGAGCAAAAGTTGTACAGTACGGCCTCGTAACTTGAACCTGCAGCCTTCTCCTGCCTCTAACCGCTAAGTGAGTGTTGGGGGTGCTGCTTATTCACTCCTATTCAATGCAACACCTGCCGTCTATCATGGGTCTATAGTGTGGCACACTTCATGTGACCCCGTGACCCCAGTGGACCAGGGGTTATGACCTTCGGGGCGGAGGATGAGTTGAGGCCTATTGACCAGCTGTTTGCACCACTACGCGTCCAGATACACGTAAAAACACACACTCCCCGTTGTGCTACGAGAGGTAATTACCTTTAAGTGCTAGAGGGTGTGTTTGGTGTGTAGGGGTCAGAACAGGAGTGTATGGAGTCTGACGAAGACACAGCTGACATGTTACAAAGGCAATGTGGGTAAAGTTAACACAATCCCCAGGGTCCCTTAGGGCCAGTTAGTCGACTAATATTGAGTTCTGCTTGTCTGAGGCCGGAGCGCTGCAGCCAAGAGCCAAATATATTGACCATTAGGAAGCCGTGTGGGTTTTCATCATCAATATCCCGCACTGCATTTCATTAAGCTTCATTCTACACCTATTTAGTTCCGCTTCACCGACTTCTCCTTTCCTGTCGCCGATCAAATCTCGCCCGAACCTCTGCAAACCCGCGATGACTTAACATTCGCAGTGCAACATCTCAATCTGCTCTGCTCTTTGCTCTGACAGCTTTCTCATTTGCCAGCGTTAATTGAAAGTCAATTTGGAGCAGATGGCACAGTTAAAAGACGCCCTGTAATCCTCTCCCAGGAAGGGGGTTAGGGAGGTGTGTGTTTGTGTGTGTTGGTCGGGGTATAGAAGCCTCAGGGCGATTTCACTTCAATGTTGTGAAAGTCAAATGTTTTTCCCACAAAGCTACTGAATTGCTTTCCGCAGAAGCACTGAGTTCACAGTGCCGTCTGAGGTGAAACCGGTTTATCATCCACCAGGGTGGGTCACTGAGGTAAATCCTTTATTAGTCACAGCTCACAAGCCAGATAACTACAGACATGTGGTCTACTGTGCACACCGACTTCTGTTTAGCATATTTTGTGTCCCAGCATAACCTCATACGCATAAATACCTCGGCT
Source organism: Chromis chromis (assembly GCA_900302755.1). Classification (NCBI taxonomy): domain Eukaryota; kingdom Metazoa; phylum Chordata; class Actinopteri; family Pomacentridae; genus Chromis; species Chromis chromis. Next base: position 28,266 of record OMNN01028034.1, read on the forward strand.
GATGTGCTTTGTTGTGAATATGCCTGCTGCTTTTTGTCCTGTGCATCTGGCTATTTTTGGGCTGTACATCATATAGAGCTCTGGAGAAGAAACTGCAAAAGAATCAGTTTAAAATGAACATTTTTCTCACAAATGTCGAATAAAAATATAGTTCTTTTGAGCATTTATTTGAAAGAAAATGCTAATTGATCAAAATAAAAAGTTGCACTGTTTTTCCAACCTTGAATATTGCCAAAGAATTATTCATTTTTAAACAATATCGAGTCTGAAGTGCCCTGAGAGGATGCAGTAGAGAAGACCTATGAGTGTGTGATGCTGAGGTACATTGAGCTTGCAGTAAATGTGCAACAACTTGGTAGAAAAAAAAAAGTCTGACCAGTCGAGGTAGGTTGTAGAGGGTTTGTAGCCACATAGTCTTGTGTAGAATGGTCTGACTGCACCACATTACCATTCTGCCAATGTATTCCTTTAAACCACAATCGCATTGGGCAGAGTTAAGTGAAGGACGCAGCAACAGTGTTCCTGCAAAATAGTGAAGTGTTGTGGTTGAATATTTGCACGCAGAAGGGCCCCAAGCGGGACTGCCTTACTGCACTATCCTAGACTAGGAAGCCTGATCCATCCACTTCTCTTGCAGACTTTATGATAACTTGCCTACAATTGGTGCACCAGCGTGTCAAGGTAAGCAAATTCGGGTAAGCAACCTTCCCATTTAGTAGACTCTACCTCCTGCAGAATCAACATTCACTTGGCGATCCTGCAGCAGCTAGTCCTACTTAACAGACGTTTTGACTTGGGAAGTGTCAGGTCTGTAAATTTGGTCGGTCATGACAGGGTCTTGACCTGATTGGATCAGATTTAGAATCTATTTTATTGCCAAGTACGTTTTCACAGATGAGGAATTTGATGTGTTGTTTTGGTGCATAACGTTAAATGCTCACAAATCCAAAAAGTAATTGAAATATTTACAGTGCGCAGTAATGAGAGAATGTGCAAATGTACATAGTATGTGGTGTAAACAACTTGAGGTGTTCAGAGGATGATAATAATCCTATTTAAATAGCAGTGCATTAATGTAACGTATCATCTTTTCGGTTGAGTGGCTGAGAAGCTGCAGTCCTTGACAGTGGCAGCAGTGACCAGATGACAAACTAGGAGGTGAAGATGTACTCAGTGACAGAGGTGTAGAAGTTCACCATCATTGTCTTTGGCAGGTTGAACTTCTTCAGTTGCCGCAGGAAGTGCATCCTCTGTTGTGCATTCTTGATCAGGGAGCTGGGGTCCTGGGTGATGATGGTGCCCAGGAAGTGCCAGTGCCCTATAATGTGTACTGGGGGGTGACACAGGGGAATTGGGGCGGGTGCAGTTGGGTCCTTTCTGAAGTCTACTGTCATCTCCACTGTTATTATAGCGTTGAAGTTATTCTGACTGCACTAGTATGCAGCAGCCTGTGGTGCCATCTTGGTATAGGTGTATACTCGTAGATGTCTTCCAGGATAACCTTGTATGGGGTTTGATTCCTTCACAAAGACGAAGGCTGCCCAATTTCAGATTTGCTGAAGGACCCCCTAATTATCAGTAATCCTAAGATTTCATAGTGGGTTTAAAGCATTGTGGCTTGTAGGCCTCTCTTCGTCCCAATCTAACAGTTAGACGACCCCATGTTTGGCAAACTGGACTCTTCAGAGCAGATGACCTTCTCCACGTCTCTATGTCCTTTCCGTGTTTTGCAAACATCAGCCTGCCTCTTCTTTGCTTCTCATTGATGAAGGGTGTTTTTCCAGCTCTGCATGACTTCAGCCCTGCCCCTAGGAGCCTGTTTTGAACCGTCCTGGCTGTGCGCTTCACCCCAGCTGTCATTTGCCACTCTTTTTGTGGGTCACTTGATGTCATCCTACAGTTGTTGAGTGACATTCGAATGAGCTGGCGGTCATCCCGGACAGTGGAGAGTCGTTTTCACCTTCTGCCTGTCCATAGCGTTGTTGTCCCCAATGTACTGCTTGACCTCGCTTATGTGAACCACTGTCTTTGAGATTTTAAAAATGGAAGCAACCTGATGATCACTATGCACACACTGGCATGGAAAGACTGCCATACATGTAAAGATGCTGATTTAAGAAAAGAATGGAGAGGTTTCTTAAATTTTTAAACCCCTAAAACCTCATCTTTTCTCAAACACTATGGAATACAATGGAAAGTTGCAATACTGGAGTAATGCCAGTGATATAATTTTGCATCCAAGAGTACACAAGTCCACATTGACCCATCCGCGAACGTCCACATGCCACCCTAAACTTGTGTCCGCAAAACAACTATTCTAAAAGGACAGTAGCATGCATGCTTGGGAATTGTGTGCATTCACGAAATACATAGAATACTGCTAGTTCTTAGCGACTTAGCAGCAAGTGATTTACTACATCACGTTACACCTCTAACACTTAAGGAAATGCCAACAATTCCACATTATGGAGCAATGCCTTGTGGGACTGTTAGCAAAAAGTAGCATACATGCAATGCCTGCTACTTTTTTTCATTCCATTATTGAATTTTTAAGTATATAGTGGATAAATTTACACACTTATTGTCGACACAGGAATGTCTTAAATAATATTTTGTGTATACTTATTATATTATATGTGTTACGGAGTAAGAAGTATGCAGTTTAGGTTGAGCTAGAAAGTTATGCTAACCCAGCTGACATTATTACGCAAATTAAGGTAGCAGGTTTTGTAGCTAAACAACTGGTAGTTACTTGGCGTAACTCGTTTATGCACCTTATTTGAATAAATATGAATTAACCGGTTGAACCACGTGCATTAGTTTTTGCCTAAAAGTTAGTATTTATTATAAATTTACACCAACTAACTTGCTAGCGAACAAAACTGAAGTTAACTTGCTAATATGGCATATTAGCAGCTAACATTGAATATGGTTGACATGCAGTATTTGACTTCAGACTCAGTTGATAAAGTAACTTGGTAAGGATGTAAACAGAAAAAGTCTTAAATATTTAAAATAGCACAACTATATGGATAAATAAGTGTAAGTTTTACAGATGTATGAGTTACTAAATTAAGTACTTGTATGCTATAACACACTTACAACACTTGCTATAAGTAGGCTAAGCACGTATTAGCTTACAAACAGAGTGCAACCAGCTCCTTATCCAACATTATGCAAAGTACAGTTTATAAATGGAAATGTACATTTGTATGACTGTCTTATGTTGCTTTTTGTGCATTTTATACAAAAAACATTATGTATTGTAAGTTTAAGTTAAGTTTTCTGTTGCAATAAGTTTCAAATTATGCTTCATTATTCAATTATTCTTTCCAGTGAGTCCAGTATGGATCAGATTTACAGTACCCAGGCAGATCAGACTGCATCTGGCTTCTATTTTTCTTGGGTGTCTTTCAAAAAATAAAAGTTAATCGTGAGTTATCTATATCTACCTATACATAGATAATCTAACTGAACTCATGAAATGTATTTGTCATCATCATCAGTATCCACTCACATCTCATTATTCATTATCAGAGGCAGGGATGCCATATGTGCAGCAAACACTGAGTGATTCTCGCCCCCGTTAAGTTGACATACTTCTCACGATGCTAATCCTTTTACAGAATTTAAATAGTTGCCTATGGAGAGACCAATCACAGCTCAATGTAATAATCTGAAAGACCAATCAGCATCTTTGGGGAAGATACAAATCCCTTCCCCTCTTTAGAGCCGTATGACTTTGGTTCCTCTTTCTCGTCTCCAGACTGTCTGCTCTCTGTCTGGCGCATGCCTCATTGCATACATGCATTAGTATGTGCTCTCATATGGCCTCTTTGCTGCAGCTTGTGTGGTTGAGTGATGCTTTGTTTCCTGCGCCCGCTGTTGCGCAACGCTTCTGCTGGCACTCGGCCTGTATCACCGCGGGCCATTCAGAAAGATGAAGACTAACTCATCTGAATTCACGAGTGCATGCGTTTTACCTGCAGTGCTCCCAATCTTCTCATCTCTCCCGCTCTTTTTTTATTTATTTTTTTAATCACAGTGGTCATGCTGCGACAAGTAATAAATACCTTTTATCAAGAGGCAAATCATTAAAACACAGAGGGAAGAGAAGTGGAGTAACGAGAAGTTGTCTGTTGTGGAGGAGTTGGTCGTGTGTTTTCTGTCTTCATGCTTCTGTTTCCAGTCAAATAGAACACAAATGAAAACAGACCTTGCAGAAAATCATAATAAATACACATAGATGCAGAATAAGAGCTTTGTTTTCTTATATGAGTGTTGCATGTATGTTTTGCATAATTAAAAGAGAAAAATGTGAGTTCTGTCTACACTGCAGCTCAGGATACAAAAGAATGTATGCAGGTGACGTAGTGGCACCAACTATGAGCTGCAACGTCGCTGTTTTGAGCCCACATGGGGACCTTTGCTGCACGTCTTTCCACATTTCTCTCCTCCTTCCTTCTTGTTGTCGTCTGAGTCAAAAGACAGGAATGTATTCATACAGATACAGTTTGTTTACTCTTAGTTCCACTCCTATAATTACAAAAAAAAGATCATACTGGTACTATGTGGTGTTCTGCTAGAAAACCTTGGATTTTGGCATCGGTGTTGATGAGACTTAGACACCCAAATAAACATTGTCCCAGAACAAACACACTCCCTCATGCAAATGGAAATCCCAAATGTCACTGGCCTACCCCCGCAGGAAAATGCACCCCACCACATGGCAACAACATCAAACAATCAGGAACATCTTGAGGAACATGACAATCACCCAAGATGTTGATTTGACCTCCAAACTTCCTAGACCCCATTCTGATCAAGCATCAACAGGATGCAGTGGAACAAGTTGGATTGACAGAGGCCCCACTGCACAAGCCAGAGTACCCAAAGGATCCACTGCCAACGTCCTGGTGCCAGACCCCATAGGACACCCTGAGAG
>OMNN01028035.1:0-29266 GCA_900302755.1 Chromis chromis
GGGGGAGGGACACACACCAAAATTTAATCATCTGTTCCTTGTCCCATTATCAACATTTCCTGAAAATTTTCTGAAAGTCCTTCATAACTTTTCAAGTTATCTTGCTAACAAACAGACAAACGGACAAACGGACAGATAAACGCCAGCAAAAACATAACCTCCGCTGCTTCGCTTGGCAGAGATAATAATAACACTTACACAAAGAACAAGAACCAACAATCTAATTTGAATCATATGTTATACATTTATCAAGGGGCTCCTTTGCTATGTATTATCTGTATTTTGGATGTGTCCATCTTTCTGTCATTTCAACGTCAAGTGTCAAGGACGAAAACATGCAAAAGCTCCACTTTGTTACAATACAACTTATGTAATTTAGTGAGCAAACTGTGACTATGCTTTTTGGGCAATTTGTTAGAAAAGTGTTGGCATTGTGAGCCTAAAGTTTCAACTGTACCTCTGTTGACAGTGTCACAGTACTTGCAGTGCCCATGTTGATCTTTCTTATCATAGTCAAACTCCTAGTCAAACTAGTCGGCAAAGCAGACTGACATCGGGGCGCATTTAAATGATTCCAGGTCATGTAAAAGGCAGCCAGTCCTGATGAAGGAGATCTCGACTGACTCTGTCTCTCAAATGCAAATGCACAGTCAAACGTGATAAGAATGAAGCACGCTAGCAACTACCAGCTAGCACAGCAGAATGGATGATCAGCAAATGTCCCTAATTGGAATTAATTTCATCAAATGCATGTAATTATGTTCCAACTTAACCCAAAATTATTTCTTGTTTTTTTCATGATGACGCGACTCTTCTCCTGCTGACAAATTACGATGGGTCCAGCAGACATGAAGGCTTTCTAGGTCATTCCTCTGCATCTGCATTGTAAAAGAATGCAATCGGGATGGGCCATGGCACATTTGGCACTCTAATAAGGCGAGACCTTGGTTTTGAGAGACTGCTAGACATAGACTGTCCAAACAAATTCAACCAAGATTACCCTTTCCAATCTACTCAAAATAATTAAAACCAATATTAAAAGAGATTTCCTGTTTATATCAGCCTGGCATATTTCCCTTTAAAATGGCTACTGTGGTTCCAAGTGTCGTACTAACTTTGCACAGTTCACCTCCATTGCAGAGATTTGACTAAAAACTGTGAACACTGTTGTTGCAAAGAGTTTGACCTGTTGATGCCAGACTTGGAAAATCGTCATGTGTCCATGGATTAGAGTTTATCTATCTTGGACACTACAACTAATGAATCTGCAGCTTTGATAGACATTATGAAGCTGAAGATGCTGCAGTTTGGGATCCAGCTCCCCAGAATCATATGGAAGAAAAGACCACGACCGGTGAAACTATAAATACTCCATATGATAAGTAAAAGCTGTTCCAACAAAGTTATTTTATGTGATGGATTACAGTATGTGTTATCCGCCACAATACACAAAATGGTAATACATATTCTTTATCCACTATGTTGTGAAATTACGACTATGTGTCAGACTTAAGAAACATTTAAAATGAACCATGAAAATCAGCTTTCTTGCAAAGTTTCAGGCAGCTGTTCTATATGCATCCTGATGTCTACAAATCTCTTCAATGGAAGTGAAGAGTGCAACGTTAGCATGACACTCAGAACCACAAGAGCCACATTAACTTGAAATACACCAGCTGAAATAAACCAAAATTCTTCTTTAACTACTTTAAAGCAAAGTAGATCAACTGTTTTCTTTTATAACCTAAAACTCCATTATCCCTGTAGCTAAAGAAGACTGAACTGGAGCATCTGCTTGAGTTTTACATACTGTGCCTCAGTAGCTAAATGCAGAGCCCAAACCACATCACAAAGCCAAACACAGCTAATCGCTTAGCTGTGCAATGTAGGACAGAAGGGGATGTGAAGAGTGGGGGAATGCAAAAGCTGAAAATCTCAGGCAGGAGACACACAAAAGGCTCAGGCAGGAAAAAGGAGTGATAGACCAGTGGGAATGTGCAGTAAGCTCTGCTGATAGCACAATCATGTGTAGCTAAACAAAAGACCTTACCGTAATAACAGCTCATCAAAATCTTAACCCATAAAAAAACATCAAATAATCTAATCCCATGGCAACACTTTCACCAAAAAAAATTGCTACAATCTCCTTACGCTGTGATTCATTTAGATTTGACCGACTCACCCTTGCGTCCCTTCCAGGAACCCCACGTATGTGTAGGAGGCGTTACTAGGAAAGTTATTATAGCACTGTAAGCAGACCACAAATTAAGAATAAGATTTTGTGGTTCTGAACAACAACAAAAAAGAACCGGACAAGATATAAAGATGTTAAGACCTCCACTCCTTCTACTCAACCTCACTGTCCTTATCCACAACCTCCCATCTGCGTAGCCTGTGAACCAAAACAAAGAGGTGCATAATAGCAGCAATGAGTCATTCTAGGCCCAGGACACAGTGTGAACAAACAGACACTGTAATTCTTCCCAGGTCAGAGACATCCTGTACGTACTCCATATTTCTATCTAATTTCAAACTAAAAACAGAAACCACAATAGCATCCAAGATTAGCAAAGCACTGGAACACATTGAGACTGCCTGTTAACTGGAAAAACAAACATCAAACAACTTTGGCAGATTTTGCTGAGTTTGTGGAATGAAAAAAGTGTTGCATAAAGTTCAAGAGGCAAAAAGCGCGAAAAAAGATATTATGCCATAAAGTAGCATTTTGCATTGGGATGCCACTTTTGCTGCAAACATTTACTTCCAGGAACACGTCATTTGCCTTCTTAGACCTATGTTTTTGATGGCAGAAGTGACAATAAATACATAGTGTCCCAGATCCCAGGAGGGGGCAATAAAGAGGAAAACTAAAAGTCTAGTTGGAAACATCCTTGTTGAGATCTTCAATACACAAAGATCTGTCAAATTTAAGCAGTCTTACTGTAATTTGGAGTTTATGTATCAGGAATGTATCAGCATGTAAGAGTTTGTTATGAACTTGGTAACATTTCCACCTCGAGGTTGCACAGTTGTTTAAATGGTAGGTTTTATAAGGGAACCTGATGATAAAGAATAGTTGTGTTAGGCTGTGTTTTGATTAAAGCAGTAATAAAATACAATCATACCCCCCACTATGTCCCTAGCATCTCAATCATGTGACAGCCACTTACCATCTATTAATAATGAATATTCATACACAGGTTACAGCTTTGAATATTCTGATCATCCTATCATGTAAAACTGGTATAAAATCAGTGATGCATGCCAAAGCAATATGAGGAGAGGAGAGGAGAGGAGAGGAGAGGAGAGGATTCTGGGAAAAACAGGCTATATATCATTCTTGCACCTAACTCCATTTGTCATTGATATTCATACAAAGAACACTGTCAGAACTGTCACAGCATGTTCCCTACAATAAAGCTGATTCTGTATTAGTAATGAAGATGGTGCATCACTGCACAGCCTTTTAGCCATCTTCCTACAAGGTGGATGTGTACATCCATGTGAAGTACCTACTTATGCTGCCAGTATTGCTTGACAGAATTCACACTGAGGCAGCTTGTCTTGAATTCTGCAGTAATTCTGCAGCACAGATGACAGTCAGAGATGAATGCTTATCACACCCAACTGCCATTAAAATGTAAACAAAAAAAGAGTGCCGAGTTGCCAAACGAAAGTGAAGAAATGTAGAGCTTGTTAAATCTGATCATTTCCTTGATGAATGAAAAGACGAAGGCAGGGGCCTTCACTTTATCTGAGGTCGAAGCACAGTGCAGCAGAGCAGCTGTGAGTTCCTATTGTTGACTGGACTAATCAATCAGCGTCACCCTCTAAGTAGACATATGCACCTTTCAAATGCAAATCAATGCAAATAAATCTTATTATAAAGAGATCCATACAGCAAGTGGATCGACACAAACGTGGCCTACCTGCAGGTTCTCAGTGCTACCCCCATGCAGCAGCAGTTATCATGTACTAGACTGATTCCGAGCATTTTTCTGTTTTCCAGCACAGTAGAGCTGTCTGCACCCAGGTTCTGCTTAGCAAATGATGGATCTGCAGCATGAATCTGTCTGATTCAGCCAAAGTAAGACAATCTGTCACACTACATACACCCCTGAGCACACACAGAGACACAAATTGCATATGTTCATGGTCAGATTATCTGCCTGATCTCTAAACCCCATAATCCCACAACATCAAAAATAAATCAAGCATCCCACTCCCAAAAAAACTCAAATTGTAAGAGACGAGCCTAGCATGAACGAGAAACTATACAACTGCATCCGATAAAGAAATTCCAGTTCACTGTTTGCTGTTTTCTGCAAATAATAAAATGACTAGTATTGCACTTGTAGTACACTTGGCTAGACAATTACAGAATATAGTTTAGTTATTAGTGGAACTGATGACTGCGCTGTCAAATAATGGTTGGCAAATAAGCAGGTAGATAAGATGGGTCGCTTAATGTTATCGCATTTGTCAGTGTGATTGCACAAGGAGCTGCAAAAGCTGTGGGTAAATAGTGTACTGAAGCCCAACACACAGGTGAACCTTACAGAGCAGCTTATTCTGTTGTGTTGTTACGGGTAGATCAATATTTTTGCACATAATTAACATGTTCATGGGAAAACACTTCTTTAAGAGCCACGTGTGAGGGCACAACTGTTCTCACCTCTTTTATAAATCTTATAAACGTATATTATTACGCAATAAACTAATATACGATAATAATAAATAAGAAAGGCCCGTCCAAAGCCTGGAATTATGTTAAGATACAGTGTCCTCATGTTTCCATCCTTTATAATGCCCTTTATAATGTAGACAAACAAAACAGGACAGGCATAGCTGAATTTCATTGTGTCCTTAAGGATTACATTATCTGAACCAGGGTAATCCCTGTTTTCCAGTACATTTCATGAAACCCATGTCACTTGCCAGTGCTTTTGTCCAAAAGCCGAGGAGCAGATAAACAGCCACTGGATCCCCTAACAATCGGATTCAGCTAACCCTCACGCTGTGAAACATGTCTAAATCCCTTACACAATTGTGTCAGAGACATTATTATATCATCCCAATGCTAAATACCCCCCACCTAGTCATCTGCAGCACACACACAGGCAACCACACAGATAGAAAAAATAGAAAAAAGAGATTTCTTTTAGCATTCAGGAGCTTTTGTTAGTAACATGACAGTGGAGAAATGTATCAAATTATCCAGCTGCTGACAAATGCACAGTAAAATCTATTGTTCTGATCCTTGATTACATTTAGTTCTGCTTTTGGATTTGCTACACTGATAATGACAAAGTGATTCCATTTAAGCAACAACATAAGCTACTGTAAGAGAAAAAAAAATGATTAGTTTGGTAAATTCTGCTGCAGAGAATCTTGGCCCTGAGGGTGTCCGAGCTTGTATAGCACAGAACACATTTACTGCAGTGGGTTTGTCTTTACAACAGTGTTTGCCTCAGTGTGCACAATGTATCTATAATATATTATCAGTAGAGGAAAACAGACATTTCTGACTTCTCATCAAGACTGGCCAATACCCCCCTCCCTTGCAGGACATGCAGACTAAGTCAGCTCTTTATGTGTCTGTGTGCACATGTGCTGGGAGCAATCTGTGTTCAGATTGGCTCCAGGCTTGGAGGAATCTCTCTCCTGCAGTTCTCATTACAGAATCTGAGCAGACACAGAACGCACAGTCAAAGCAGCCACTGAACACACTCCCACTGGGGAGATGCATTACAGTGATACACAGGGTTAAGACAACACAGCTACTCCATGACTGCAGTGTTCAGTGGCATTGAGCAAAACCCAGGCACCACACACAGAGGCCCTAGTGGCCCGAAAACACTACAATGCAAACAGATTTTTTAAATGTGACTGTCTTGTTACATTATGTTGGACGACAGCGTAGATGGCTTCATGAACTACCTGATCACCTTCACACAATGCATGATTCAAATGTTAATTATTGGTTATACATCAAATATTGGTTTCGAATGAAAAAAGATGCAATAATATGTCTGAAGCGCCCTCATATGTGTCCCTGTTGTCTGCTGAAGCAGGCGGGCTATCACATTATCATTTTAACAAGAGAATTAAACTGATGGATTGAATAAATTAGGTGAGGTTCCACTTGGCTGGTAGAGGGTAAGTGAATTTAAAGGCTATTTTTAGCTCTCTGTATCCTCCGAGTGGGGAAAGCTTGCAGAGACTTAGTAGGCTTTATTAAGTCAGGCAATCGGTGGAGGAAGAAGGTCCACATCTGGTTCACAGCTCTAAAACTCTTACTGGCCAACAGGATCGTGATTTTACCAGAACAGTCCCTTCCCTGGAATTTCTATCCCACTCACAGAGGCTGATCTAAATCACTGTCTGGGGGATTTTAAAAGGTCACGGTCCTAATACACAGAGAATGCACTCCCTTTTAAAATATTTTAACCTTCTGTTAGGTATCATCATTATGTCTATTCTTAGAAGAATTAAGTCTCCCTGGAAATGTTCAGTATGTCTGAGGTTAAGGAGAGGTCACCTGCTTTCTCTGATACTTTCACTGCCATATTCATGGGCGACCTGTCCACTGCGCCTATTTTAGGTGTCATTTGTCAGTGTGAAGCAGTCCAGCCATTGAATCAAAGATATGACCTCTACATCAGGTAAGCATGCAAATGAAGCTCTATGGCTTTTGGCCACATTTCACCCTGTAGGAATGAAACAGGAGGGATGAGCTGGGCTGGGTGTGACTGTTCTGCACTGAACATTACTGGAAGTGACTCTGTGAACTAAACATTAAATCAGATGTTCAACACTCTGAGTAGAACCAGACCAAGTTTAAGATGGCCATTATATAATTAATTAAAAACAGAGCACCGCACAAGGCTGAAAGAAACCCACAAGAGGCACACTGGTGTTAGTTCAGCGTGAGCTATGCTGTAAATGTGGCTATATATACTGGAGTGAAAACATTATTGATTCCAAGATCGCCCAAACTGTCTTCCTCTGTTATTTGCTGATCACAGGTGAAATTTTGCGGTCTGGTGTTTACAGCTGGCTGCCTATGTGGCTGAGAGCACAGCAGGAGGGCTGACCGGTGAGGGAGCATATGCAGGAATGATAAATAGGCTAAGTAACCTTATCGCTGCGGCTGACATCGAGACTCTGACAGAATGATAATAAGCTTGATATATTTCGCACAAATCTACGGAATAAATGGCTGGATCTATAGCATGGCTTCCATGTCATATCCATATTAAAAATTACCCAAACAACCAAAAAGCAGCTCTTAAAAATTGTAGGTTGTAAGTTCACATACCTGAAAACCTGAGCACTGGTAAATCCCTGGATTTCAAATCATGCTAATGTAAAGCAGCAGCATGCATATTTAGCTCACTTTGATGTCTATAGATGAAATTTCAACATCAATCCTAACATAGCACTTTAGTCTTAAGTTTTAAGTGAACATAAAAGCACCATACCCTCAGGAAAAAGGAGAACTTAATCCTCCACCAGTTCATGGGAAAAGTGTAAAATGCAGTAGATGTGACACTGTATGTGTGAGTCTGTATATATAATGTATATCTCTGTGAGTCTGTGTGTGTGGGGGCTGAGCCCTAATGGCAAGGATTGAGCAGTCTCATGTAAACAAGTACATTCCTTTGAAAAGTGTATCTCTGGTTCACTCAGAAATGGGATGGACTGCATCAAGCATCTGCAACTCTGCAACAGTCTAGCCTATAGAGACATTCTCACATTAACCATGTATACCATAATCAGCCTGAGAGATCACACTTCTGCTGACATCAACATAGCGATCAGTGACCTGTGATCATGAGGCACTGCAGTGAGTTTTTCTCTCTCTCTATCTCTCTCTCTCTCTCTGTCTTCTCCTTCCTTTAAAGACTGATCCATTAGGACACAATGATACATGCACTCCCCACAGGCAATCTAAAGGTGTAAGTAAAACAGACTTCTTTGCCGCAAAACAGATGATATTCACTTTTCCGCATGCATCTAAATCCCCCTGCGTGCACGTATACTTTGTGCAAATACTTAACGGCATGCATTGAAAATCTCTTGCAGCTGCTGGAAAGCTTCAGCAGACACACCTCCTGCGTAGCTACGTAGCAGTACAGTCCCACATATGTGTAAGGAGCAGGGCTGGGATACACACCTGTGAGTTGCCCCGTACACCGGCTGCCTCTTGTAAGGGACGTGTGAGGTTGATTGTCCTGGCTGGCCCAACATGTTAGCTGGCTGCAGGTCTGTGATTTGCTGTGCTGAGCTGTGCTGTGCTCGTCTCAGTGGTGCCTGTGTGTGTGTATGCACTTCTCTCAGCTGGTAGTGCTGCTGTTGCTGACGTCCTCTGCTGAGCACCGTGGCGTCAATTCATTCAAAACATCCTCTTTCCCGCCTCTCCCATGTTGGGCTGCTTTAGGTGGAGCTAAAAATACATGCAATCACTGAACTGTCCCCTGTCTCTGACGCTGGTGGGGCTTGTGATTGGTATTATTAAGGCCGAGTCAACCTCACCAATAAATCATGTAAGAGGCCCCAAAGCACCAAGTAAAAAGCACAGGTACAAAGCATTAGCCATAACCCATATAATGATAATCTCCTCTCTCTTGTTCTCTCCCGGTAGTGGCACTCTTTCCCTCCTCACCTCTCCTCTTCTCTTCTCTCCTCTAATGTATGCTTTCCTCAGCAGAGCTCTGCCGGCGGAGCATTTCCCTGAACTGGACGGTCTCTCTGCTCCATTCCCTCTGCAGTCATGCGGGCAATGCACAGCAGAGAAGAGGAGAGGAAGGAGGAGGGAAGGAAGGATGGAAGAGGCATTAAAGAAAGAGTAAAGCAAAAAGAAAAAAGAAGAGGGAGCAATAGAGGGAAAGTGAGAGAATGGGCATTGCAACTTCCCATTGTGTAATAATACCTATATTAAGTATATACTATGGGCTAAACTGTGTTACTTTGGCAGCTAGTACAACATAAAATTATAAATGGTACAACTATATGGTGAACTGGGAGAGATGGAATGTGGGACCAGGATAGGTGACACCATTATAAACATCACTTTGTAAAGGTTATCGATTTCAAATTTGCAAATTGTATTAAAAATAATATTTTTTTATGCAGATATGATCTTGACTGCAAAACAGCTTCTCCTGTTTTTCCATTACACATCCCATCATAGTGCAACAGCGTCCAATAGGATGATGGTAAACAGCCTCAACAGAAAATGCTGCATAAACAGTCAGATCAGATGAACGGGGGGTGGGGGAGGAGTGTGAGTTGGTTAGACATTAGACAACATGAGAAATGGAAGTGAAGACTGGGCTATGACCCAACAGCTGAAGAGACTGATGACTATGCCACCCTACAAATGTCTTCTATCAGCTAATAAGGGGAGTTGGGGTTTAGCTGAAAAATGTTTTCTGCACCAGCCAAGGACTCAGGAAGTACTACTCATGATTAAACTGACAATACCTACACAAACGCATGAACATGCAGCCAATGCATCCACCTGCTGTTGCCCTCATTCCCAGAGTTTCATCCTCTGCTGCTCTTTCCCATTCATCTACGCCCTTCTTCATATCTCATTAGCATACCCCAGGAGTCAAAGGCACTCACGCTGCCAGTAAAGACCTCATCAGCACTGTGGAGATGATACCAGCCTGACAGATGTTTGGGTTTGATCACCACCAGTGGCCATTTGAACTGCGCATTAGCTCTCCCTTATAGTAAATAATTTTACTGCACTGAAAACAAACTAGTTGACATGTAGAACAGCCCAACAGATGCAAGTAACTAAAGGGCCATAATGCACATCAGCTTTTGCGCTAAACAGAGGATGCAAATAGTAGCTTAGTGCAAAATCTAAATTATATCTAAAGCTTGTCATTCCTTGTAAAATGGCCTGATGCAGAATGTTTTGAAATTCTTAAAGGATGATCCCAGCATGAAAATGGCATTACTTAAAGAACCAACACCTATTTTCAGTCAGTGGTGGAAAGCAACAATGCTATACTTCTTTATAATTGTACCCATTTCACAAGGAAACATATTCGACAGATATACTGTAAATACTGATTATATGCAGATTTACATTTACAAAACATGATCAATTTATAAAATATTATTGTTATTATTGTGTTAGATCAGACGACCCAATGGAATATACAGTAGTACAACATGAATAATCATTGATACCATGTAAATAATCATGTAACACTAAAAGGCAGGAGGCCACTGCATTGCACTGTGCACTGCAAGATAATGAGTACATTTCTTTTGGTACTTCAAGTGCATTTTGCTGGTAATTCTTAATTTTACATGCAGGGACTTCACTTGTTTTAACATTGTGGTATTGCTCTTATACCTAAGTAAAAGATCTGAATACTTCTTCACTACCCACACATACAATAGCACTGGAGAAACTGTTAAACTACTGGAAAAAAAAACTGTGATGCAAAGCAACTCTGTGTAAATCCATATGCACTTAAGTAATTACATAAGTAAGAAAATAACACAGAGACTACACAGCAATATGAATCATTTAAATGCATACAATAAAGTGCTATATGCACATAATGAAGAAAATAACTATTTAAACAGCCAGAACAGCAAAAAATAAAAAGCATATAGTTTTTAATAGCTGACCAGCTGAACTGTGTAATGTCATAATATAAATGTGCAATAGATTAATCACTCTCTTCTTACTCCACTGAGGATATTCCCAGTATGTGTCTGACAGCTATAGATTCATCTCCCTGTGTGTGTTGCTACATCCCTACTCACCAGTTAATGATCAGATGTGGAAAGCAGCGAGTCCAATTCAAAAGTCTCAAATGTCCAAATCTGTCCTGATCCTGAAGACAACCAACGAGGAGTGTCTCTTTCTGCTCTCCCTGAACCTATGGAAACTGAGCCTGTTAAAGTGTGTGCTAGGTGGGTGTGCTAGAAAGGACACAAAGAGGGGTGTCAGATAAAGTATAACTGCTGTTTCAGCCCTCTCTCTCTGCTCTTGATCACTCAGTAATGCTGCCAGCACTTACAGAATGTAGCTCTACTTAGCCTCTCTTGGGAGGAATAAAATGATAACACTCTATTGTTCAGGTCCTACGTAGAGGTTGATGAAAGAGGAAAAAGGGGAAGGGCCCAACCTGCTAAGAAACTTTTGGAGCCTCCACTCTTTCTGGTTACCACCGCTGCGTTGTCCGGCAAAGTGCTGACCTTGGTCTCTGACTGCAACCAGAGCCTTCCGTCTCACCCAGAGTCCTCTTTATCAGATCACATCCCGGTTAGCCAGGGGGGAGACGGGGATGGAGGACGGCGAGCAGTGAGTGGCTGTCTCAGGCTGCTGCAGTGCCGGTTCAATAATCCACAGACAGACATATAGATAAGAGCAGAGGGCTGGGTGAGGGTGGTGTAGGTCGATCCACACGATGGACAGCCAAGTCAACATTCGTGACTCACTCTATATCACCTACTTTCACTGTTGTCAGTTTGGGTACCATATAACTGCCTGCAATAATAACACTGTCTCAATAGAATCTATGTGATTCTTCCCAATCTATCCAGTTCGCAAATCAGAAACCAGACAAAAGGCTTTGAAATAGACTGCAGGTCTTAAGATCATAGACTACAAGTGCTCGGAGAGACGGGATGCAGTGACATTATCTATTCAGTACTAAATGGATGGAAATTAACTGGAATGCAGTGCCCTGACTATGAATGATTTGTACATTAATATATAATGTAGTATTCATAGTCCTGCAAATGTGTGATATGCCATCAAACTGTCAAGTAGACAAAGACACAACAGCAGTATCTAGTGGCTACACACTGAACAGCACAGCATCACTTACATGCACATGCTACACCACAATCGTTGCCATGTCAGATACCGTCACTGACACCACAGTTATGACAGAAATTTGAAGATTTCAAAATACAAGTCAACACCGATATTAGCTTTTATCTCACCCAATGGTTGAAGGTGACACCTGATCGAGGTGATCTTAATTTAAAGATTCAGAACGGGAAAAAAGAGGAATTCATTGGCTCATGAATACAAAATTAGCCATGCATCTCTGCACTAAAGCAAATTAAATTGGATCGGTTCGCAAGAAATCACACAGCTGTGTCGTCAATGTGTTCAATAAATGCTGCAGTGAGTGAAATTGCCCTAACCGCCACATCTGCTCCCGCCAGCATCGGCCAGACCGGCCTTTTCATCCATCTTTTTCACACTCAATATTCCATTAATGGGGAAAGCAATTTTCAATCGAGTAGCCTAATCCACAATGAGAAACATTTTTCATTGCTCATACACTCAATCTGCTGCTGAACATAAGCTTATTGAAATGTTAGGTTTTTCAGCCCTCAGACAATATACCTTAAGGAATACAGAGGAAGTAAAACACCAAGCGTGATTATTGCTACAAAGCTTGTGATCAGGCAGTCAAGATTAACTGGACAAATCCATACAGATCTTCAAGGTATGATGATGAAAAATAGGTTTGATTACAGAGAAATCACATGCTGTCTGTCTGTTTGTCCTGGGATTTTGTTTTTATTGTCCAGTCAGGACGTTGCACCATTTATTGGTCTCGCATGACAATGAGGAATAGAGGAAAAGCAGTTACATATTTAACAAGCCTTAACAAGTACATCCACAGCAGGTATAAACACTGTCAAAATGCACTGTAGTAATTAAAATATCATATTATAATTTGCATTTTTTTTGTCCACTTGGGTTAGCAGAGCAAGCTGAAAGTTCATTTGTAGCTATGTCAGCAATATTCACTGTTTTGGCAGCTACATGCATACCTTAAATAAATATCTGTCTCTTTGAGACAGATATGAACAGACACATGCTAAAGCTGGAAATTACATTAATGAAAATGTTAAAACACTCGATAAAGCTGGGAAGACTGCAAAGTTCTGGTGGTGAGGATTAATCACTATGAGCGGGGACCTTTCATGTAGTATTTTGAACCATTGTTATTATGTTTTATATAATAATGAATAATTATGCCTGTATGAATATAATCATCTGATAATATTGATTAATGCAGCTTTAATACTGCTACTCATACTAAGAAAAAGTTTCACATACTCATGTAGCATGTGTGGGGCAGTGTTCCCCACACATGCTAGCATAAGTGCTCAGTTGAAGTTTTAACAGAAGACTAGAAAAATGTATTACCTTTTATCAGATGAAAAAATATTAATTTAAACTACCTTTACAGTGCTCATGACTTTTAAACCAAACACTGAAACGTAATACCCCACAAAAAAAAAGTGAGTTCTCAGATATGCTCCCCAGAAAGATTTTTCTCTTTTGAATACAACATCCATCTTTCACCTTTGCGGCTGCAAACTAATCACTTCTCCTCTCAGCCGTCTGGTGAGATGAGAACAGTGTGGGACCTGCTTCTCTCTGCAGTGGCTCCAGTCACACTCAGCCTCTGACAGAATGCGGCAGAAAGAACTGTCATCTGAATTCAATCAGAGGAAGGGCTACAGAAACTCTTTCTTTTCTCCTGAGAAGTAGCTGAAATTACTCAGGTGCAGAGCTTCCCTCTCGAACAACATAAAAAGAATGATGGATGATAATAGACAAATTTAGATAAATAAAAGGCACAAAAAATGTTTTGGTTTTCTTTTGTAACATATTTAGATTTTTGTGAAGTATTTTTTGGCATGCCAGTTAAATTTGCTATACATTACTTGAATCATAGTAGCAGATGCATAAAAGCACTAATTTTCCACAACTTAGGTTTCTCTGCGATAATACCATTAAAACAGTATTACCTTGTCTCAGTCTGCCTCTCCTCCTTCTCCAAACTGGGGGGCTCCAGCTCTGTTTCATGATCGGCCGAGTCGGTCTTCCTGTTAAGGGGCAGACAACTGCAGCAGCAGGTCCCCATCCCGACTTGGGCATCTCCCCTGCCCTGTTTCTGCTCTGACTCCTGCTGCTCCAGCTGTGACTCAATCTATTCTCAAGCTAATCTGGACAGTGAATGACTCATTCAAGATAATGTATATCATCACACAGTGCACACCTCAGGCCTGCAGCTCTTAATGTATTCACTCACTGCAGGTTCTCCGGGTTAAATATTGCGAGTCCAAACAAAGCCTTGATGGAAAGCTTCCTGTCTGTTATGCAGCACAAACGTCCACTGTACCAAACGCTAAATCTACTCTTTGTTTTCATCGCCTTTATTCAGTCCACCGCTTCAACCTCCATCTCCATTTATAGGCCTGGACAGCGCCGTACAGTATGTATTGTTTAACTGTCACAAGGCTCGTAATAAGTCACCGTGGACATAATATTGACAGCGCAGCCCTGTTTAGAAAAACCCTCCGACCTCAAGTGAAGGTTCAAGCCGCCTCATGAGCAAGGAAAGAAGATGGATGCACAAACATAATAGCCTGAAAGGATTTAGACGTGATACAAGGATATACTGATAATGACAACAGTCAGTATAAATCACCCTACAACAGAGGAAGGACTTGCTACATCACCAATAGCCCTTTTGGCCATGAATCCTAATATCAATTTTAGTATCCCTGCACTGGCTGCTAAAAATGATGTTAGCATGTTGCCATCTACTCATTATTAATGAATCATGCTTCAAGGCAAGGTTGTGTCAGTCTGAAGGACATTAAGCGTTTTTAATGTTGAATGTAGTTTGCATGTGTGTGAGTGAGAATGAGAAATTAAGTTCTCTCCTTCCTCCACTCTAATTGTCACTTCCCCCTGTAACTAGGATTACTGACAAGGACTGACAAAAGAGCAATACATCATGTTGCTCTCTTTTTTTACCTTGAAATGTATTAAGCCTGTTCAGTCACCATTTTAATTCTCTGCACACCACACGTGGTGCAATGGCCGGAAGAGCAGTACAACAAGCTGAGACTTCAATCAAAATGAGCAAGCACAAGCTAAGGTGCTGGCATTTTGTCAGAAGCTAGGACTATGATGCTGCACTAAAAATGACCAAGGGCCACATGTGTTTTTGTTTGATAATTTGCTAATTTCACCAGCAAGTACAAATATAATGCAGGATGGTGATGCCTCAGTGAACACTTCGAATACATTTTCCCAGCAGCAGTCATGAGATTGAAGGGAGTAAATCAGTCTAACTCAACAAAACAGCTCCTGCAACATGTTAGAAGACTGCAGTTATTTCGTCCCCTAACACAGTCATTTTGCTGCTAAAATCAAGCTACTTTACTTTGTAAAAATGAGACAGGAGTCTGAGCCATTGAGATTTGTATGTGAAGAATGACACAGCTATTTTACAGTATTTATTTTCAGCTAAAGTGGATTCAACACATCATGGGAAAGAAACAGCAAAATGAAATGATACGATGATTGAAACTTAACAAAATTCAAAGTAGAGGCCCACTGTGTCGCAACCTCCACATGTAAATTACATCTTAATATATTTGTCCATCACATACACTATATTGCCAAAAGTATTCCTTTCACTGGAACTAAGGGGCCAAGCCCAACCCCTGAAAAACAAGCCCACACCATAATCCCCCCTCCACCAAACTTTACACTTGGCACAGTGCAGTCAGGCAAGTACCGTTCTCCTCGCAACTGCTAAACCCAGACTCGTCCATCAGATTGCCAGACAGAGAAGTGTGATTGGTCACTCCATAGAACACATCTCCACTGCTCTAGAGTCCAGTGGCGGCGTACATTACACTACTGCATCCAACGCTTTGCATTGCACTTGGTGATGTAAGGCTTGGATGCAGCTGCTTGGCCATAGAAACTCATTCCATGAAGCTCTCTACCACTGTTCTTGAGCTAATCTGAAGGCCACACCAAATCTGGAGGTCTGTAGCTATTGACTCTGCAGAAAGTTGGTGATTTCTGCGCCCTTTGTGCCTCAGCATCCGTTGTCCCCACTCTGTGATTTTACATGGCCTACCATTTCGTGGCTGAGTTGCTGTCATTACCAATTGCTTCCACTTTGTTATACCACTAACAGTTGACCATGGAATATTCATTGTGGAGGAAATTTCACAAACTTATTGCACAGGTGGCAACCTATCAAGGCAACACACTTGAATTCACTGAGCTCCTGAGAGCAACCCATTCTTTCACAAATGTTTGTAGAAGCAGTCTGCATGTCTAGGTGCTTGATTTTATACACGTGTGGCCATGGAAGTAATTGGAACATATGAATTCAATTATTTGGAGGGGTGTGCCAATACTTTTGGCAATATAGTGTATTTCCATACAACATGAACTAAATGAGTACATTTTCAAGAAATTTTATCAAATGACAAAATGAAAGTCTTATCTGAGTGCAAAAATTAATCACGTCTTGCACAATAAATATGTACAATTAAATTAGTATGGTGACATAGCCCTTTCAACTTTGTCCCTGTTCACACAAGCAAATGCACAAAAAATGTAATTAAATCATATTGCAGCTTGGCTGCTAATTTGAAACTTGTCAGAGAGAAAATTAAACCAACAGAAGCACAGCTCTTTAGAGTCTATAGAGACATTATATGCAAACTACACAGGCAAAAAGCAGGTGAATTTAGAGGGTTTCCACTACAATTTAAAGAGGTTTAAGATAATTGTTTCTCCTGGTAATGATTTAGAGCAGGGGTATTTGAACCTTTCAAGCCCCAACCCCAAAATAACAATGCCAGAGACCCCCATTGTCCTCAAAGGTTGTTTAAGTATACAAACCCTGAAAGCAGAGCAGCACATACATTAATACGCCTATCCAAACACAAGCATAACAACAACACAACACAACAGCCTTACAACCATCTTATTATTTTATAGTCAAAGTAATCTCAATGAGTGAACTGTAGTACTGAGTAAACATGCAGTACGTACAGGAGATGCCTCTTTGTGTGCGTGTGTGTGTGTGCATGTGTGTGTGTGTGTGTGTGTGTGTGTGTGTGTGTGTGTGTGTGTGTGTGTGTGTGTGTGTGTGTGTGTGTGTGTGTGTGTGTGTGTGAGCACGAGAGTAAATGGATCCCAAGTTACCCTGCAATTCAAAGGTGCGCTGAAAGTGATGTTATCCGATTCTGAAGACACAGCTTGAAGAAATATAGTGCCTACAGTACTCTGTAGAGCCCTATGGAGGCGGTTCAACAAGCACAGCTGGCACTTGTAAACAAGAGAATAGCAGGCTTAATACAACAAGCATCCGTAAGGTGTGTCAAAGCAGTTTCTCACAATAAGCAAGCACAACAAATACAAAAACATGCCTGGGGAAAAGGTTGAGACTGTGTCATCAAGAGCAGAGTTGAGGGCAGACCTGCCACCTGCACCATATAAATATGTAATTAATATTTGGCTGCTGGAGCACACATAGAAGGAAAGCTGCTGGTGTTATGGGATCTTATTACGTGGAACATCTGTGACAAGAGGCTGGATGAATCTAATGACATTGCCAGTTTCACCAATACCTTTCCTATCTGTCGCATCCAAGCACAGTTCATTCATGCAAACTCTCTCAGGTAGTACAATGGATGCATAGTTAGCATTTTCTGTGCTAGTGTACACAGAGGAGCACTCTGCTTAACTAGACTATCAGTGAAGATGGACATCTGCTTCACTCTTTCTGTCACCTTCACCTCAGCTTTGCTGAAACAAAAGCTTTAAACCAATCCTTCTCCTGTCTGCCGCTTGGAGCAAAATAGCTCTGTTTAATTGGTATTCAGTGATGTGTTTTCAGTCTTTCTTCATTACACTCCCATGGCACTGCACAAAGATTTCCAGACAATGTCCCTTTAAGTCCACAGTTATTTGCACAGACATAGAGTTATTCAGCAAATCAGCAAGTCTCATCTACCGTTCCCTATGTAATTTTACGCTGATGTCAGTGAAGTATGTTGTTAAGCTTCAATATCGGAGGTTTGAGTTTGAGGTCACATTCTGAGTCTGAGCAGTGACCATTTCTGAGAAAGGTTTGACCGTGTCACTAGAGAGTTTCTGCTGCTTCTTTGCCTCTATGAGAAAAAAAACAAAAAAAACTACCTAAACTGTCTTCCTTCCTCAGCCAAAAGGAGCGCCAGTTGGGAAAACACTTTGAAAGTGATGCCTGTCAAGCAAAACTCATATCTTAAATCCACTGTGGTCAAGTTGTCTCACGCAGAATGATCCTGCACAAAGAAACACAAGAAGTTTTACCTACTTTCCAAAGTTAAGGTCAATTTGACAGTTTGAAAAAGAAGCTCAGTTTTAATAGTTTTTTTTTTCCAACGTGCACTTTTTTTTCTTGACAGGGCACAAAGATAACTCCTTAATTATGCGCAAATATCTTTAATGTTAAAAGAACTAAGAGTTGGATAAAAAAGGTAACTTAAATAACCTTGAAACTAGTTTGTTTTTGGCAGTGATGTTTTGGCCTCAACAGTGCGGTATGGATTTGATGTGTTTGCAGAAAAAGAAAGCTTCATTAAGACAGCCTTAAGATAACAGCCTGTTGGGACACTGCGCTTGTTTTTATCCCCTGCTTCAAAACTCCCAGAACATCTCATGGCTAATTAACTCATGCTGTCCTGATCAAAATAGTCAGCTATTTTAAAAAATTGCAAGCACAACCTAAAAACAGAATAAGCAGCTGGACAGAAGGAAGATAAATACCCATCAAAGATCTTAGTCGACGATAAAACAATGACGGAACTAACGCATCTGACCGGTAAATGAAGTCGGGACAGAAGCCGAGCGAGCCTTTTTTCTGGTGTGAAATCAATGTGAGCTTTAGTGTGGATATCAAACACTTCTTCCTGGACTGTCCCACAGCATTGTAAGCCCATTCAACAATGTGAACTGTGTCCTCAACAGGACACCATTGTACCTCGGTGGGGTCATTTTTTCCCTCGGGGGGCTATAGAATTGCACATTTCCTATGCTTGGTGAGTGCCAGTGATGTGGCGGAAAGTAAGCCTAACTGAACTCAGGTTCCCCCGCTTTTACTCGGGAATTGCGTGAATCTATTTCCTATGCAAATACAATATATGAGATAAGTTAATCATGTGGCTTAGTCTTTAGTTTACAATCTAAAGGCTTAGAATTGAGGCTGATGAGGTCGACTATTATAACTTGAGCAGGAAGCTTAAAGTAGTTCCGCTCTACCTAATTATATGTTACATAAATTTCTTTCATCTCCCAATCTGCAGTTTTGTTTTCCTTTGCATTTGCTGTGCTTGTATTGATCTGCACCCGTCAGACGTGTAGACTTCCGCACACAGACCTCTTTCATCTGCAGCATTATCTTCAGGGATTGGAATGGGATGATTTTGGAGGATGATTTTCCAAATTGGGTCACTTCCTTGGAGATTTGCCAGAAGTATGACAGCCAGACGCACTCTATTTCAATCTGCTGCCACACATGACAACAGAGCTCACCCTTAGTTTGAAAAATTCTTTCCTCCAATTTTAATAGATTATCTTACTGATGTGTTAATTTCAAAGTATTAGAAGTGCTAAAATCAACTTAATTTAAACTATGTCATAATCCTTAGTTGAGCTGAAATGCTGAAAAAGACTTTACACTTTCTATAAATTCAGCATAACATCAGCAACCATGAATCAGATTTCGTTAACATCTGCAGGCCGCAGGCTGACCTACAGCGAGGTGTAAATAAATGTGAGTTTTGCCGCAGCCGGAGTGTCTGAACAATCCCTCCTTTGTGTTCCAACTGGGCTAAATTCCATCGTCAACACACAACCAAATCTACCGACTGTTGTCACGGCAGCGCACCATGCGGACTTCTGTACTTGAGTTTGTTGTTGACACTTCCTGGACAGCTAAGAGATAAGAACAGAACAGACCGCAACAGTTTTTATCAAACAACCTACTTGCATTGTGCTGAAAAATCTGATCTACTTCAAAAAGAGCTTCTCAGAAAATCAGAATTACGATTTCCACCAAGCAGCACCAGAACAAACTCACATAAATTCAATACTCATGGCTGTCCCTGAGGTATAAATAGAACATTTTAAATGCTGAGTTGTTGCCAGTTATTAGCTAAAAAATAATAATTGTAGTGTTTTTAATGGTCTGAAATAGGGCCTTAGTCCAAGCCGCCCCGTTCCAATTCTTTTAATGAGATTTTAAGAAACAATCCCATTGAGCTGGAGCCATCTTCTCAGTCGTCCGTGTTCCAGGTTTGCCAAGCAACATTAATAACGAAAGCACATCTTGCAAAAAAAAGCAGTTCAGATATTCCTGGAGGCTGTTTTAACCTTTAATCTTCTAAACCATGTTTTTAATAACAAAGTAGTGATAAATTAACCAGGCCTGTGTATCGGCTCTTTAGCTGAATCAGCTAAGTGCTACAGTTAAAAGACAGGAGAGCAGGACAAGAGACAAAAGGGCAGCAACAAATAATTATTGTCATTATCAGTAAGCCTTTCGGATATTTGTGGGAAAAACTTGTTCATTGTTTTGTCCACAAAATGCCATAAAGTAGTGAAAAAAGCCTGTCATTAGTCCACAGACCAGGAGAACATCTGCAGCTGACATGTTTTGTCAGACCAACAACCCAAAATATTCACTTTACAATCGTGTGTGACCAAGAAAACCACACATCCTCACACGTTAGAAACTACAAGCATTTGTGCTTAAAATGGACAATTAATGTGATTAGTCAGTAAGTAGCAGCACCGTATTGATTAACTGATTAATCCTTGCAGCTCAACAAGCCACCTTTCCTGTAGAAACACTGAACAACTGCAGAAACCTGGCACTGTCCGTTTATAAATTTAATAAACTGATTGACATATATAAGATGAAGATAATGACCTTCCACAATAAAAAAAAAAAAAAAAGACAGTACACTAACACCAAAGTATAATAAATGGTTGTGTTCATCACAAGCTGTGAACCAATCAGCTGTTTCTCACAAGACAACAAACCAGCAAGACGGAACCTTGTATTCACACAGCTCACTGAATGAGAGGCCTGTCCACCTCCGCCAGCAGCCCAATTTGAAGTTATAAAACTATTTAAATACAGTTTAGATCAAGATTAAGAGCGTCTTGTCAAGATCTCAACTGGTGTCCAAAATAAGCTGAACTCTAACAATCCCGGCATTCCCACCAACTGTCTGACTCCAAGAAAATTAGCCCTCGGAAACAAAGAAACAAGCAAGGCGCAGGAGCAAAACAGGAACCTTCCGCCAGGCCAAATGGGCAACAAGTAGTCGACTGATTTCACAGCCGTGACATTTAGGCTGCCGTATATCACACGACCTCGCAGTCGTATTGTTCCAGCTTCTTACGGAGAAAAAGTGAGCGAATGAGGGAAAGACAAAGACCGCCTTTATTCTATACACAATATGTGTCAGCAACAACAAATTTGTTGGCTGAAACTCTTTTATGTGTTTTTAAAGCCTTTTCTGAAATAATCTTTGGATGCTAGAATGACTTTCAAAGTGGCTATTGCATGTATGGACACCCATTTGTTTGGGGCAGTGCAAATCTGTATTTATAAGTTGTCATGTGCAACTATTGTAAGATCTCTGTAATTACACTGTTTTGCTCAAATGCAAGAAGTGTAAACATTGTTAATTCAAAGTTATGTGTGAAATGGAGTAAATACCTCTTATTAGTACCAATCAACCCTAGAAAAACTGCAGCTATGAGGATGTAAAACTCTCTACACAGGCCTTCTGTCTGGAGCAAATGAGGCAAACTAAAAGAACCAGTCCTTGACTACCCTTAAACAAGCCACAGAGGGAGGAGTCTCTGTTTACAAGGATCCAGATCCAATGCAGACGTCTCTACTTTGTTTTACAGTATCCATTCTATTTGTCATTGTTAGCCCGACTTATCTGATCGGTTTCAGCGTGATTTGCTCTTGCTGTCCTGCTTTGCATCAAACGTCTGATACACACTGACAGACATGGTCCAGAATCCAGAAAAATCCATGGCACGCTACAATGCAAAAAATAATGCACTAGATAAACAAACGCAACAAAAACGCCAGTGATGCTGCAGTGCTTCACATTGATTCCCAACCAACAATCCTGCAATTTTAATGCGGAATGTGTAAGTCTGACAAAAAAAAACTTCACAGTGCCGCATGTGACTTTGAAAACCCTGTCCTCTCTGCTTCAATAATGCAATCATGCCATACATCTCTGTCAACACATGGTCACACCCCTTCTGTAGCAACCTTTACAGTCTCTCTCTCTCATTCACTGCCACACACACACATCACTGCTGTACACCTATCTAATGGAGAGAGTAGAGGTCCTGCATGGAGGATGTGAGGAGAATTTTAATAGGCTTCTTCCTGTCCTGCTAAAGGGCTCTGCCACTTTCTCTTTCCCCTCACAAATGCAGGCAGTGATAATTGCTTTCACCTATCCAGTGGGACCCATGTGTGTTAATCCATATGTTGGGTGTGTGTTTTTTGTCATGTTACTGTGCATGCAGCTTTTTTATTTTTTATTTTTAGATTGAATCCAGTGTGAGTGTGAGCACAAAAGCATTCCTCACTTTTAAACAGCAACATGGGATTTTTTTCTGCATGCAACAATGAACGACAATCCACTCACTTGATGAAGTAGCTGGCTCCTTCTTCCGTGAAGCCCTCTTCCCATCCTCTCGGCAGATCTATAACACGAGCAGGAACACGCGTTGAGAGCAGACAGAAAACACATTGCAGCAGCAGTTGGAAACAAGAAAACAGCAAACAACGGCGGCGCAAATCAGATATTTTGTCGCGTACCTGAGCGGATCATGTGTCCCGAGTTAACCGGCTCACCAGTGCGTGGATGTAGCCAAGTAGTGCTATGAGTTTT
The DNA here is from genome assembly GCA_900302755.1 of Chromis chromis. Classification (NCBI taxonomy): domain Eukaryota; kingdom Metazoa; phylum Chordata; class Actinopteri; family Pomacentridae; genus Chromis; species Chromis chromis. The sequence continues at coordinate 22,813 of OMNN01028035.1, forward strand.
ATCACTGCAAGAAAGACACCTGTTACTGAACGGTAATAAAAAACAGCACAAGGAGGCAAAAAAAAAGAAAAGCATCCACGTCAATACGTAAAAAGTGACCTCCAGCAGTTTAAAAGTGTCTCACTTGATAAAGAAGACCCGGCCATCCCTGCAAACTCCGTACGACCAGTGATCAGGTAGGGTGTCCCGTCCGAGAGGTGCCGCCATGATCTCGCCTCTCTCCCTCTCCCTCTCTCTCTCTCTCCGCAGACTTTTTTTTTTCCCAGGGAGCCCAGATAATACCACCACCGCTAGGGCTGCATAGTTTTTTAAAGGGGAAGAATACCAAACATGAGCTCCCTCCGCCTTTGCAAGACAGACTCCCCCCTTTTCTGTTGTAGTCTGAGCAAACCTGATCCCACCCAGCAGCAGCAGCAGCCTGGTGGATGATTAAAACAAAGTTCAGAGCTCTCCAGCAGAGGAATCATTCAAGCCTCCTGCAGAGAAAAGCTGCAAAAAAAAAAAAAAAAAAAAAAAGGGGGGGGGTGGAGCATTGCAAGAGAATGATTTTTTAGCACAAAATAGAAATTATAAAAGCATCATGTTTGAAATAGTGTTATATTTGGATTCCACAAAAGCAAAAAAAGTCATTCAAGGGATATTAAAGGATTAGATGAACCCAGCAACCTCCACATGCTTAATCAGAGGCAGCCATGTCTGAAGAGTACGAGTTAACTTCCAAGCCAGCCTTTCAGTCTTTATTTGTTTGAGAGCAGCACCATTCAACAGTGGAGGTTTTTTTTGCACAAGAACACAAAAAAAGTTGGTCACAAACAAGATCAGATGACATTTCAGGGCTCAAAGCCAACTAGATGACATTTTTGGTTGTCTACATTATAATCCAGATGGCTTCTCCTTAAAGTGCACACTGCTTAATTCACAAACTTTTATGGTGCAAGTTTAAACACTACTGCATCTTCATTAAAGTGGACAAAGACATGAAGTAAAACACATATATTCAACTTGAACCATGTGTGCAATTGTAACGGAATAATTACAATTCTACAATTTCATTTAGCAGACGCTTTTATCCAAAGCGACGTACATACAGTAGGTAGGTAAGAAGGCAGCATTAAGGACCTTGCCTAAGGGTCCTCATTGGACGCCTGCACCCTGACCGGGATGTGAACCGCCGATCTCCCATTCCAAGGTCAGGGGTGTTAATTAGTTGAACAGGATTTCAAATGTATTCAATGAAGAATCCAAGGGTTGTGGGTATTTTGCTAGAAGATGCCAGGAGAACCCTGTTTCAACTTTCCTTCATCTGAGAATCATTATGACAAAATAGTGAAAATTCTTCAGTCAGATTTAATGAAAAGCCGGATGAAAGTCAGCAGTTTAGAGTTTAGTGACGCCTCAACGGATCTTAAAATATAATTACAAGGACATAAATAAACATCGGAACGTGCAGTCTTTTGCTAATGTCATTTTGAAATAGTTTACGCTGAACAATAAAGTTATTTATTGATTTAGATCTCTGGTCTCTGCAATAACACACCCAAAAAAATCAAGAATACTGGATATCAGGAAGAACATTTATTGTTCTGTAATGTTATGGAATTTGTCTTTTCTTATCTGCAAAGGCGTGACTCAAACATGTAATTTTCTAAGAAATAAAAAGCACCTAAGTAATGCAAGGTCTCTGTGAAGCTTTCAGTGTGCGTGTCCTCGCAGCACAACATGCCTGCGTGTGTGGATGAGTGCATGTCCACGCATTAATTGCACTGGAAGCTTGAGATAAACTTTGTCAGCCTCACATCACCTTCACTGCAGTCACGCTTTGAGGGCAGAAAGCCTCTCTGACCATGACACATTACAATAATGCTTACACTGCATCAAACAGACCTGCCCAATTTACCACTGCCGCCCATAAATTTCACTTGTGCTCTGTCGGGGCAGGCAATGTTCAAAGTCACTGTAGTGTTGGCGCGGGAGTTGTTTTGCTGAGCATCCAGAGACAAGCAGCAAGGTTTCACCTCATCATATTTCTCTTATATAAATGTGATAATCTTCACATAACACCATGTTTGAGGGTGTGAGGTATCCCAATACACTCATTAAACAATCGCAGAAAGATACACAGGACCCAAGAGTTTCTTGTGTTTCCTCTGGAACATAGATTACTGCAATCTTGATGTGCCCTTTGTGAGAGGACAGCACTATGGGCCGAGGAGCAGAGAGCAACAAACATCTGTCAACATTATAAATATCTGACCCACGGTTCCCTTGTGGGGAGGCTTTGGTGAAATATTCTCCAGTGGTTTAAGGCACTGTTCTTCAAAAAAATACTGGGAGATAAAGCACTCCTTCGAAAAAAAAATCCATTATAGTATATGAGCTCTACCAAAACCGGTTCTGTAAACTTCCTATCCGCATGATAGAAAAGTCATGAAGTAAAAGTGTTTTCCCTGCTTTAGTATGTTTCTAACCGTATAGGGATTCTTATCACATAAGAAATGAAAGAGCCTAATAAATACGAGTAGGAACATACCAATAGGGCACAAAAGCTCTGTGAATGCTTTGAGGAATTCCTACATGACGTGAATCATATGTTTTGGCCTTTGCAGTCACCAGATCTAATCCTAGTTGAAAAGCCTTATGGAGAAATGTCAGACAGTGCCCTCTACATTATCAATATATACATTACATATTTGTTTTTCTTACATTTTCACATCAATCTGTAATTAATCTTAAAATAACAAACTAGATATATAATAGATATATTAGGGTTTTCTTATATTTTTAGAACCAGTCATAAAACGCATGATTACATCTGTCACAATATCAGAACAGCACCACCCACTTGCAACAGACTGATGGAGATTATATGCAGTATTTTGGGGAACCAGAGCTCTGCATTGTGAGGTCAAGCAGAGACCCGCAACAGGAATGAAAACTGTTTGGGTCAATTAATCCTTAGTTTTGATGTAATTTGGTGCAACTTGTTGTGTATTCTTCAATCAGTCAGCCAAATGTAGGGCAGAATAGCTGAAACATACAGAAATACTGCAGTGTAATCATCTTGTGGCCGCGCACAGCTCCTGTTATTTGACCTTGTTATGATTTATCATCATCCCCTTTACATAGACATCTATTCATACATAATAATTTACACGCACAAATACACACATAGTCGCTGCATAGTCCAGTGCAGCTCTGCAGTATGGTCTCTGCTGCTGCTGCTGAATCCTGCCTCTTGGCTGCCAGAGGCTCACAATGCAGCAAGGTGACTCAATGTTATTGTCTTCTCCTCAGAGAGTCTCCTCCCGCTGAATCACAGCCTACCAAAGGTGCTGAGCAGAAAATGAAATAAAGATTGTCTAGCTCTGACTTTCAGCTCCTCAGCTAGGAATAGTTTGGATCTTAATCTAACTGGCAGACGCCCACATAGGAAATCAATAGCATCTTTACCGAAATGCTTTTTTTTTCAAGGTATCCCTATATAAATGAGCGTGTACAGGTGTCTCAGAGTGCCTGAATTATTAACACACACAGTGTAGGGTAATATTTAGATAGTAGTCTCCTTTTCATTATGCGGCACATTTAATCATCATATAGTTGTTGATTAAAAAGAAGTGCTGATCTTCCCATCTGCTCTCCCTCACTTTCCATTTCAGTTATGATCCGAGACACTGATTAATTACCTCCCAGTTCATCCAACTATTACACTGACATCTACAGGGCAGGGATGTTATATTTAGTCATAAGCACACTTAACCAGATAGAAATTAGATTAATTGTCTCGCTGTCCCTGCCAAAGCTCATAAATTGTCTTTTGGGATTTTTATTCTGTAGCACTCATAATTCCAGTAGAAACCAAATGTTTTTAAAACTCTGAGGCAACAAATGCAAGTCTTTATGCAAGCAGTTGTTTAAGGTGTTGCAACAGAAAGATGGCATTTGACCTGAACGACATTTAAATATTCCCTCTTGAACCGTGCTTTTATTTTATGCACTGTAATTCAATTAACACAACAACTGCAGCAGGTGAGGGTGCAAACAAGAATGATAATTTCCCAGCTGGTTTTAATCATGCAGCCATTAAGCCCTGTGCCTCCCAGCATATTGGACCAGTTCAGCAAACATGGATTTCTCTTCATCCAGTATTTCCACAGGGATCTTAATGATGGCAATAATGGACTCAGCCATCACATCACAACAGCCCCCTCTTCTGGAGAGATTGTATTTCAGCAGGTGAATCTGCACAGCACATATTAATGTGGAAGTAAAGATCATCTACAAGGTGAATGATATCCATTATAGTCTATGCACATCTACTTTTACAAGAGGTGGCATTTATCAGCTTTTCAGTCTGTGCCATGTCGATCCTACATCATGCTTGACTAATTGTAGGTAAAGCTGCAATTTTCAACAAATAGCCAAGTGGATCACTCACACAGCACTTTGGTGAAAGTCAAGGGTAGAAATTAAGACAAAAAAACGACAAATTGAATGTCTTCAGAACAGCAGCTCCATTTACATCAGCCTCTAAGATGATGAGTGAATTGAGATGAGTCCGACCATCTGTAAGCACAGCCACAAGGTTCTATGTAAGATCTCCCCATGAGGGCAGTGAGCAGAAATGGGGTGAGAGGTGGACTTGGACCCATTAATCACAAGCTGCTGCCTCCTGAGCTCAAAGGCTGAGACAGAGCTGCAGTTTTGGGGGATTTTACATCCTTTATTTTTTTTTTACAGGAATTACAGTAGAGATTGAGAAAGAAGAAGGATTTGCAAACTCATGTTTTGAAAAATATCCTCATGACCTTGAGATTTGCTTATGATACAACAAGGTACATAATAGGAGGAGTGCAACCAAGCATTTAAACATAATTAGCTATATATTTACTCAAGTACTGTACCAAATGTTCATTTATACTGAAGTCAAGTATTACCATTTTATTTCATGCTAGTTTATATTTATGGTTCCTTGCATTTAGCTATGGGCTAACCTGAAGATTAATATTTCACATATAAAACATATGATAAGCTTATAAAATGTATTGCATTGTTAATCATTTAACTGCCATATGTAGGAATAATTGTCCATCTTGACCAGCTGCAGCATTTAAATGCCACAATAATACATCAGTAATTTTAATGCAATATCATTACAAAGGCTATAAAAATAATCACAGGGACCAATGATGCCACTGTAATTTTATAGAGCCTGACAGACACTGGATTTTTGGGGCTGATATCAATTTTAGGGAGAAAGAAATTCTGATATAAAATATAATCTAATATCCCCTATACCATCCTATATTAGAGAGATAGTGAAAATGCAAAATAATGGGGTAATTCTTTCCAGCATTGTAGTTCACAAACTAGCAAGTTACCATAGAGACACCACTTCACTCCACACTACCATCTACCTAGGTGTGATGCTTACTCTGCTACATGTGCTGCAGACAATGCTAAGAGGACTGTAAAGAATGGAATGGGATCTGCTTTGCTGGACAAACTATGTGATGACACTGTTTCTAAATTATCCTAAGCATATTTTTCCATATTATGTTTTGTCAAAGAAAGTTTTCATATCAGTCTATATTGGACAACATATACCTCACTTGGCAAGGAAAGTTCCCACAACATTGGCTAACGTTACCTACAAGACTGTTTTAAAGATTTAATCTAATGTTCAAAGAATGTTTTAAGTATATTTGGCATTTTCAGTAATGATCCTATAAGGTTAAAAGTTCACTAGACAGAACGTTTTAACATCAACACTCAAAAAATGATTTCCAGATGTTATCGAGGGCTTAGAGATTTTTTTTTCCTTTTTTCTAAAACATCCCAGTGATGTGATATGATAACAAAAGTAAAACATTTTGCCTGCAATATGCTGAGCATGTTTTGGAGAATTTGGGTGTTGTTGAGGTAACGCATTATTAAACATTCCCACAATCTTCCACAATTTTAGATAACAAAGAAAAGATGTTCTTAATGGAACATTTGTTTCAAGAGCGTCATGAACACAGTTTTAAAACATCTTTAGAGAATGTTTTCCTGCCTTTAAGAAAAAATGTCCTTTAAACTAAAAAGAAATTCTAGCTGAAAACATTAGTAGAGCTTTGCAGACTTTTCTCAGAACATTGTTGGAACAAAAACAATCTAGCTGAGAAGCATGTACCGATATATCTGTGACAGGCCAATATGTGCCGATAATATATCGATATATCAGCAAGGCTCTAGTATTTTACATTTGATAATTTCAGTGCACTTTGCTGATAATACATAGTCTATGTAGAAAGTGTATTTTTACACCGTGGTGCTACTGTAGCCTAAATAAAAATGGTATTGTTAGTATATTTATTAACATAATCTACTGTTGAATAATAGAAAAAGACAGATGGAATGCCCATATTATATTATATTATATCATATTATATTATATTATATTATATTATATTAT
>OMNN01028036.1:5648-18513 GCA_900302755.1 Chromis chromis
CTTACACCAATTGGCTGCATCTGTGTTGATTTAGGTGAGTCACTTTAAAGTGACTCACCTAAATCAACACAGATGCAGCCAATTGGTGTAAGAAGTCAAATAATTAGTGAAATGAAAATGATCTGAGTGAAGTGAATGTGTCTCAAGTGATTCTAGTGTGAAGATATCAGTATATCCTTGGTATAACTACACCATGAAGACAAAAGAACACTCCAAGCAACTCTGTGAAAAGCACAAGCCAGGGGATGGATACAAAAAGGTCATACAACAAATCCAACACTGCACACCCCCAAACACACCATGCCCACTGTAAAGCATGGTGGTGGCATTATCATGATGTGGGGATGCTTCTCGGCAGCAGGCCCTGGAAGGCTTGTAAAGGTGGAGGGTAAAATGAATGCACCACAGTGTGGGGAAATCCTGGAGGACAACCTAATGCAGTCTGCAAGAGAACTAAAACTTAGGAGAAGATTTGTTTTCCAGCAAGACAATCACCCAAAGCATACAGCCAAAGCTACACAAAAATGGTTTAAAGACAACAAGGTGAATGTTCTGGAGTTGCTGAGTCAGAGCCCATACCTCAATCCAATTGAGAAATTGTGGCTTGACTGAAAAAGGGCTGTTCATTCATGGTCACTGTGTAACCTGACAGAGCTTGAGCAGTTTTGCAAAGATGAATGGGGTAAAATTGAAGTGTCCAGATGTGCAAGGCTGATTCAGAAGTGCATCTACTAAATACTGGCTTGAAAAGGGTGAATACTTATGCAATTCCCTATTTTTGAATTAATTGACGTTATTTTGTAGAAATGGGTTTTCACTTTGACATGAAAGAGTCTTTTTTTAGTAAAGAAAAAACACACAAACATTACATTGACCACGATTCAGTGTTGAAAAGCAGTGAAAGGTTCCAACCTCTGATTTATTCGAACCACAATTTCATTTGATTTTAGCTCATTTATTCACATTAAGATTCAAGTGTTGTAGTGAATGTGGCTCCTGCAAGCACAGACATGAAAAGAGCTATAGATGAAGGGAGTGGAGCCATGGAGAGAGTTGTGTACATTCACCACCTACCTGCACCCACTGCGTTTGATCCAAACCCCATGCCTTTGAAGTGTGTATGCCTTTGTGCTGGGCCAAATAGGGGTGTGTGTGTGAGGAAAAACCTTGCATGCAAGTGATGTCATCATTGACACACCAGCATCCACTCACATACAAATGTGCACGATTGATGTGCACATGCATCCAAACACAGTCACAGCCACACAGATGGGAAACTAAATGGGAAAATGTTTCTATCACTCACCGATATGTGCCTCCCTTCAAACTGTACCTCAGACCTTTTTCTTCTGCGACTGTGGGCTATCTCAAATGGCAATGCAAATGCTCATCTTATCAGATTGCACTTTTCAAGCTGAGAAAAGTGGAAAAAAATATAGTGCTCAAGTATAAACAATATGACTTTGCAAAGTTTCTTCCTCAAAGTGGCCTCAATCAATAAGTTTTATATTAGGAAGAGATTACAGAGAATTATCACCCGATTCTGCAGCTCCCATCAGCACTATGGACTATTATAGCATCTTTCAGTTCATTGCTGCATTTTCAGTTTTGGTTCACTTTCACAGGCAGCTGTTTTTCAGAACATACAAGACATTTGGAAGTATAGTATACTGTATGCTCAGAATAAACCCTCCTCCATATGGTATACACACCTATAGCCTAAATATAATGCTCAAAATAGTCACTCTAGATAATAGAGTTGACTTCACTGATTGTTCATATCTGCTTTAGTGCATAGCCACATAAACACCCACACCAACACACAGCAGACACAACCACAGCCACCATTTGCTACGTGCAGACAGAGTGAGAGCGAGAGAGAAAGCTCTTGACTTCACGTATCTCAAGTGGATGACATTTTGTCCTTCATAGCCGAAGAAATGGTCAATAACCAAGTCATATAATTTCCCAGTGGACCTTCAGCACTGGGCTAATATTTTGGCGAAGTGGCCATGTTTCTCCTGTACACACATTCAAACCTACTCCTGTTCTTTTACTTAGGCACTGGTCTGGTTTCAAAGTCATTTCACCTCCTCTAAGTTTTTATTTTCAGTCGGTGGCAATTTTGATAAGTCGTTTCCAACAAAATAACAGATTTTCACCTCAAAAACTGTGATAGCTGATATTATATCATGAGCACTGTAGCAGTCGTTAGACTTTAAATGACACTGAAAACGTTGTATGGTGTCATTGTAGGATTGCAGGGGGTCTACATAATAAATACTTCATTCCACAGATTGTACCATTTACCATTTTGCAGTGGCACTGAGTGATCTGCTTGATTACATCAAAAGGCGAACTTGCTTCACTTTGCAAAAATGACATAATCCTGTATTCAAAATATTTTAACACACAAACTGATTGGTATCTATTTGAAGCTGTAATTAAGAGGGACACTGATTAAAAAAAACCCCCCAAAAACATGGGAACGACATGGCTGTGATGTAACACAAATACAGGAACTGTTTGAAAATGTTGAATCATTTTGAATAAAACGACAGCAATAGTTTCAACAAAAGGTGAAGTGAAAGCACACAGCCTGCAAATGGATTTTCAGTGTTGTTTTTCTGCAGCTTAAGGATCCTTTAATGGAAAAAGAGCTTAATAAAATGTTTGTTTTATAACTGACACTCTCATGCTGACTGATCTTAGCTATAAATTAAGAAAATACAAATACACTTGGTGGGCTATAAAGAAATTAAAAAGATTTAGGGGATTTAATTTTCTACTTCTTTGCTGTTTGTGACCAGCTGTTACTGAGTAAATCAATATGAAGCCAGCTGAATTCCAATTAGCAGGACTAAATTTCCAACATAAGATGCTATTTATTCTGCAGGCTACAGAAAGTTCTCCTCTAAAGTGCTGAGAAAGAAACCAGCATAATTTCAGCCTAACTTCTATTAAAACAACAACAAAACAAAACAAAAATAAAAACTGAGATATAAATCCAAAGACCCTATTAGTCTAGGGAAAAATGTTTTGCGCAAACATATATGTTTAATGTAACTGAGCATTTATCTGTTAAGAGAAAAAAAGAGGATATTTAACCGTAACCCCTCGGTGAAAAGCTTCCTGTTGTGCAGTTAACTGTCAGATGATAGAGTGAGACAGAAAAAAAAAAGCCAACAAGGGAGGAGATGAGCTATGAAGAAGAACAGGAAACAAGAGGAGCGGAGGAGCTGTCAGTCGCACTCTGGGTTCTTAGGGTTTAATATCTCTTTCTCATGCACACATCTAAACCTCCTCCTCATCTGCTGTCAGTGAATGCCAGCTAGATGTCACTTTTACTCTGGATTTCCAGCTCATGACAGAGGAACTGAAGGTCAAATCAGTAACAGCGAGCTCTGTGTAATGGGACTGAACATAAACCCAAGATAGTCTTAAAATACACTCAACAGCTGAGTCGTTTCAGAGAATTGATCACGTTTATCAGTGTCTGCTGCACATCCCGAAGACCCTCTTTTAATCATTTGTATAATATAGTGGAAGATAAGCTTTATGAAAATTTACTCCTGGTTGACATTGTAGTATAAATAGGCAGTGCAGGTGAGATTTGACAAGCACTGCGCTACATTTTTATCAAGTAATGAATAATACAGGGAAAAATCTTCAAACAAGTAGGAACCAGAAGCCTGTTAAAAAAGCAAGTTTTCATACTGTTCTGCTGCAGCTGTGTGGACTCTGGGCTTGTCATTTTTCTATGGGATAGATAGTCCCAGAATTCTTAAAGGATCGTTTCTTTAAAGCCGAACTGATACATTTTTCATAATAACAATGGATCAAATGACTATGAACATTGGGGTTGCTGATGGTAAGAAACTCACTGAAAATTACCCACCAACTCTGCAACCCACACTTCCTGAACTTTTGTGCGCTTTTTTACTGACATTTTGGGTGCACTCACTTCTAGTTGTGCCTCTGATTTAGAGACGTTGACTACAAAACCATCAAACACACATCAGTCTCACAGTGACTTCTTTCAGTTTGAGCATAGACTGAGTCACTGTCCTAAAAATTATTCGTGTTCAGCACGAATATTACATAATCATGGTCATACCCATCAACCAATTTTTATTGCTGCAGTCATTTATTAACTCACCATGATGCATTGATCTCTGATTTGGCCCTATTATGACCAATGAAAAAATGAAACTAATAATGGATTTTTGATTTAGCCCAGGAGCTCACCGAGGACAAGCAGTATATCTGACATGACAGGAGGATATCTGTATTCATCCGGGTTGGAGTGTGTGTTTGTCCCATTTCTGGTTTGGAGTGGGCGAGTGAGTGTGTTTGTGAGTAAGGTCACACTTTGTGAGATATCAGAAAAGCAATATTCCTTCAAGTTGAGCAGTATGTGTTGGAGGGAAGAAGACCACACCGGGAAGAAAGGGATTGTGGGATGTGGCATCGATAGTCATCTGTTGTTTTATGTATTGTAGCTGGACTCTGTATGTGTGTATTTGAGTGTTTGCAGTACAGTCTGTCCACATAATGGTAGAGGCATCTGAGCTAATAGCGATGTGAATCAAGTTTAAGCATTTAACTGACAGTTAAAGTGATTCACAGTATATAAAAATATGAAAGCTTTTGTAGACGGCTGTAATGGTTAATTAACGTAATGTAATGTAAAATAGGTGACTGCATAAGTATTCACACCCTTTAAAGTGACTTATCTAATTCAACACAGGTGCAGACAGTTAGTGCTAGAAGTCACACAATTAGTGAAATTAATATCATCCCACTGCAGTGAATGTGTCTCAAGTGGCTGTGGTGTAAAGACGCCTGTATCTGGAAGGTCCAGTCACTGGTAAATCAGTACTCCTGGGTATAACTACACCATGAAGACAAAAGAACACTCCAGGCAACTCTGTAAAAAGGTTATTGTCAGGGGATGGACACAAAAAAAATTCCAAGCCACTGAATACCCCTTGGGATACAGTCAAATCTGTCATAAAGAAATTTAAGTAATGAGTGACCATGCAGGAAAGAGACTAGTGAGTGATGCCACCAAGACACCTATGGTGCGTCTGAAGGTGTTACAAGCTTCAGCGGCTGAGATGGGAAACTTTGCATACAGCTATTGCCTGTTCTTCACCAGTAAGTTCTGATGAGAATTCAGCTTTTTGGCCATCAGACTGGACAGTGTGTTTAGTGGACACCAAACACTGTACATTATCACAAACACACCATCCCCACCATGGAGCATGGTGGTGGCATCATCATGCTGTGGGGATGCTTCTTGGCAGCAGGTCCCGAAGGCTTGTAAAGGTAGAGGGTAAAATGAATGCAGCAAAGTATGGGGAAATCCCAGACAACCTAATGCCAAGACAAGACAATGACCCAAAGTCTTCAATATGGTGATGCACTCTACATAAATATATGCAAGCATTTGTAGATGGCTATAATGGTTAATTACTCCATTAACCATTTTATTTACTTTATATATATAATATATAAATATGAATATATAACTATCTCTTGTTCAGGTCTCCCTCATGCCACCAAAACAACTCTGACCGATAGAGGCATGAACTCAGATAAGACTTCAGCAGCAAATCCTCTAAGGCCTGGTAGTTGCGAGGTGGGGCATCCATGAATTAGACTTCTTTTTACAGCACATCCAACAGATGCTCGAATTTGGAGGCAAAGTCCACACCTTGAACTCTTTGTCATGTTCCTCAAACCATTCCTGAACAACTTAAGCAGTATGAAAAGGTGCATTATCCGTCTAAAAGAGGCCATTGCCAATAGGGAATAGTGTTGCTTTGAAAAGGTGTGTCTGTCTGTAACCATGTTTAGGTAGGTTATATGTCATGTGCCCATTGTAGCTTCTTTTGGTGGTTGACAGTGGTCAGCATAGGCTCTCTGACTGTCTGCAGCTACTCAGCCCCCTACGCAGCAAACTGCAAATCACTCTTCTGTGGGATATGAGCACACAGGGCAGCTTTTGGTCCTCACGTGCATCAATGAGCCCTGGGCGCCCACTACTCTGTTGCTGGTTACGTGGCCTAGCCTTGTAGATGACTCCGATGATGTGCAATAAGTGCTCAGGCAGAGTGCGTTAGGTCATCCAGTCATCTCGGGCAAACCAAATGCAATGATTAGAAAGGCTTTTTACAGGCCTCTGACTGCCACAGATAACAGATTTTCCTTCGTTTTATTATCAGAGGACTTGATTTATTGATTGTTGGCAGGATGTTAAGAGATATATATCTCAAAATATAACAAAAACGCCTCTGGAATACACTGAATTCTCCAGTTAACATTATTTATCGGGATACAAAAAACATAAAAGCTCAATTCACGAAATGTAGTTCTGAAGAAAACATTTTATTGTGTGTTGCATGGAGTGAGTATGTGAAGAGCTTGAGTATTTGACTTTAGTATCCAAATGCTCACCATCGGAAAATTATTATATGCTTCTTGTGCAGGTGACATTTATAGAAAAAGCTGTGAGTGAGTGAATAAACATAACTGCATACAGATTTTATCGCTATACATGTCATTCACAAAGATTACGGTGACTTATTTGAAAAAGATAACATGGTAATCTGTTGTAAGGATGAACTAACACAACTTGTATAGGCTATACTTTATCTTGGAAATTAGGCCCCAGAGCAACTTGTCTGGCTTGCTCAGAGATGTCAATCAAACTGTTGTGCCCCCGAGTGCATTCTGAGCATCTTATATAAGCATACAGTATAGGTATATATTTTTCCCTGTATTATTTCCCGAACGTACCAATTCGTTAAGGGATAGTTACAGTTATTTCCTGCCCCTCCTCTTAGTATTTTTTGCCATTGTAATGACTGATTTCATTCAAACTGTACTCAAGGCACAGTGCAGGCTTTTATTAAACCCCTCAGGTGCACACAAATAATACAACCACCTGACAGGCAAATGGCAAAAACAAGACAATATAATTTAAGACAAAATGCACTTACATTTTCTTTAGATTTTAAAGGCCCTATATTATTTACCCTTTTCAGAAAATTATTGTGAATCTCACACGCCCCTAAAGTGTGTTTTTCAGTCTTTCAGCACAAAATACTATGAAGATGGTTCGTTCCACCATGAATGCATAACTCCTTTTACCCTGTTCTTAACTGTCTTTTTCCATGTCTGTAATTTTAACTATAGCTGAGCTGCTTCTGTTCATGCCTCCAAAGCAAAAGGCATTCTCTGGGTCTTATTGACAACACAGAGCAAACAGTCGACCACACGGTGGCCAACACAGAAGTGAATGAATGTGTGAGACCAAGACTTTCTATCACCTCTAACCTCTCTCTAAATAATGATTTTATATGGAAATATTGCCAAATTCACAGAACAGTCATCGTTTTTAACGTGTATGGTGAGATTGTCAGGCAACGTTATAGTTATAAAATCAGTATTTTGGTGATGCAGAGCTGCAGCTTAAAAGGAGCTCTAAAGAGGCTGCCATGTAGTCTTAATGGGCTGTTTTCATACTCATTCTGTTGTCTGACAACAGAATCCAAAACAGAAAAAAATGCAAATGAGAACAGCGTTATTGGGAATTATTGGGCTGTATTAAAATGCAGTATATGGGAGCACAGAGAGAAGGAGAGAAGCAAATGTAAAGGGATGTAAAGGGGCTTCATTAGCTCAGTTTAAGATGCAATGAAACACAACAGGTGACATAAAAACACAAAAACTCACCCAGTTTTTGTTTACTGGTTTAAAATCAGTCCTAAAGTTTCTACCATATTGTGTAGATTCTCCTTGTGGTACCAAAACACCTCTGACCATTTAGGCCATGGACACGGGACCTCTTATGGTGTCCTGTGGTGTCTGATTCCTTGTTCTGGTGCATCACATGCTTGCTCAATCAGATTGGGATCTGAAGAGTTTTGAGGCCGAGTCAACATCACAGGGAGGAAGTGCTCGGTATAGTGTTTAGGTTGATTGTACGTGTCAAAGTAACATCCACATGAAGACAGGCTTTGATGAATTGTGTCAAAAAAAATACTAAAACAGAAGAAATCTGTTTCTCTAATTATGACAACCCAGGCATGGTAATGATAATAAACAACTCATTTAAAGCTGGAAACCAAAGCCAACTAAAGCTTTGATGTCATCAAAGCAAAATCTAATACGACTTCAATTTGAAGTCCAAGCTGACAAATCCACACAGTTTTAATGGGTTTCTGATCTTTTCCTTCTTCAAAATGCAAGTTGTTTTAGGAAGATTGCTTAAAAGTGACCTTCATTTTGCATGAATTTTATGTCAAGGTGAAAGTTTCTTTCAGGTTTCTGGAAAGTTTTCCTAGTTTTCAAATACTTTTCTGGGACAGAGTTAGTGTTAAAAAGGTCAAACCTCAATGTTTTCATCTTGCAACTCTCAGAACTGCAACAAAGACAACCTCAAAATTATTGGTCGAGCTGCTCCGCCAGCTGAGCCACAGGTGTCCTGTTTCAAATGCTTTACATTAGTTGCCTCCTTTAAAACGTTACACGAAAAGGATCATTCTTTTACTGTTATTTTCAAATGTTATTTGGGCCTTATTTTTAGCTGTGCCTTTGAAAATTTCTGATGCTGCCTAGCAACAAGCACACACCTGCTGCTTGTTTCAGCTTTCCAACTGATGAGCCGATACTTTTTTACAGCCAAAATACTGCGGGCCTTCCCACACATGCTAAATGCCACACATCTGATCATAACAGCTTTGGTAGCTCTTTTTGGTGATAAAAAAAAATCTTCTTTGATGTATAGATTAAAAGTTAGCCTGAATTTCCAGTGTATGACCTGAAAACAGGCAAATTTCATATGAAGATGAATTTCATTTTAGATCAATGAAAGAATTACTATCTCATTTTAAAATACCCCACTGGGAGAAAATTCAGGCCTTGATACTTCCAAGTTTTTGTAAAAACAACTCCTACCTCTGCAGCTATTCCTTCTTTATTGCGTATCAATAATTTTTGCACAACTATAAATGCACTAAAGTTAGTTCTGGTCAGCCAGTTGAACTGGAATGAACCTTTCTCCTTGCGTCTAACTGTGCTGGCTCTACAGCCAACACACCATCATGGACAAAACCCTGGCGGAGTGAGAGGGCTTCAAAGAGTGGGATGTCTCTACAAAGCAATAGTTCAAGCTTCAGAAGCAGCTACAAACAGAGACACTAATGGCCAGCAGCCACAGATTTCCTTTCAGCGGGACATGAATGGGTGATAGGACGGGGTCAGTCACTCTAGGCAAAATGAGGATTGTAAAGTTGGATAAAGATGCACTCTTCAAAATTACACTTCAAAAACGGTTCATCTGAGATTGGAAAGGACAAACCGGTTATTTGTCTGAAAGTCAATTAGCAGCTTTGGCTACAAAACAAAAGACATTACTTGGTGATTTAGGAGCCCTGACAATTGCACATTTTGTGAACCTTACACTAGAGAATGTCAAGGGCAAAACCGCTTGGCCTGCGGAGGTTCTCCAAGTTAAACCTTAAAAGAATTACTTAAAAAGCAGTATTTTTCTGTCCTCTCTGGTTGAAAGTTTAATTTCTGTTGCACCTCTGATCACACTTTATCATCAGAAAAGAATACTAATACTGACAAAAAATCACTGAAAAACAATCAGTGCTAACATGTGTGTTACTGTGTACACATGTACACACTGGCCAACTGTTTAGGTAATGACCCACAGTTTTCTTAAAAAAATAAATAAATTGCATTCAGTTTTTTTAAATGAGATGTCACAATCACATTATGTGGATATTGTAATCATGAGAAAAGTGTACTTTTTAAAAAATCAAAAATATTTTTGTGAACTACCCTATTCTCACTGATCCAGTCATTTACACTGTGGGTTACAACTTGAGCCTCGGTTTTTAGCCTATATTTGTTTACTGCATTAGAATTAGTTCATTGCTTCCCTTTGGATGTTCTTTAGTACCACCTAGAGGTAGAAGCAGTTTAGCAGCACTAAACAGGAAGTGAGCTAACAGGAACAGGACGTACTGTTCAGGAAGTTCTTTTCCATGTGATGGGACCAGTGTGAGAACCACAGAACATCAATCATCTTAATCCTCTGCCTTAAAGTCCACAAACCAGCTTTATCTGTAAGTCATCAGCTATTTACAATTATATTAACATGTTTCTGTTACTATTTCTTGAGTTGAGTACAGTATGTTTGATGATGGTTAGTTTTTATAAATGAATACATTAGTATTTGGTGGTTAAAGCACAGGTGCATATGTAAATGGTATTTACTGTTATATTTTCATATATTATGTTCCTTGACATAGCTATAAGCATCTGTTCACAAGTGTATGTCAATAATCCTTTCTCTACTGATGTCCTAGAGATAATATATAGTGCTCTCAAAGATACTTATGTGTTTGTATTTTGTGCTTGTTTGCAGTTTTACAAAGAATTAAGTGTTTTCCTGATTAAATCCTGCAATACAACAACCTGTCTGATCCTTGGAGGATGCAGTGCAGGAGAGTATGATGTTAAGCTTGTTGTATAGCTAAAAATTACATTGCCCGCAACAATCTTTTAGTGAGGACAGCATATTTATATTTTGGAAAAGAAAGTTCAATGAATTAGCTATTAACAGTTCCTTTATGCTATGTGTGACAAGGTTTGTTCTTCCTCTTTGTTCTCCAGTAGGTGTTCAATGACCTACACATGGCCGGTTGTGCTTTAATGCTTTTGGATGCTCCATACTATCTACCTACGTGTTTTGCACTGGCTGATCTGACACCCTCCTTTCATTGGCTCATGTGCCCTGCTTTGCTTATAGTTTTGCTTTGTCTGTCTATCACTATAATTCCTTAATACGTGCTCCATTCACCATCCACTTATGAGCTAAGTTCGAGGACCTTATTTCATTGTTTCTTTCTTTAGTGTTCAAGCTGTATGTTTATTCTACTTTCAGTCTTTTGCTATTTTTTCATGATTTTTTGGTACGGAAATTTCAGCTTGTAAAGTACTCATTTATCAAAATATAAAAACACCCCCACCCTTAGTCTGCACATAGTAATGATGGAACAGTTAAGGAGAGGTAATAATTTGGTTTCACACCTCTATAGTAAATCACCACCTATGTATTTGATTGACTGATATTTCACAGTCACTTTGGAAGTCAAACTTGGTTTTTTCACACCCAACAGTAATGTGTCAGGATCCTGGAATACACCTGTCATGCAGCATGACGAGTTAAACCAGTGAAGGCTACATAAACAATAAGGAATTACATCAATTTTGAATCACCCAGTCAAATCCAAACTGTTGCAAAAGTGGTTTCTAGCCAACTTACAGCCCATCTGTTCTTTTTGATTGATTCGAGTCTGAGTTCAGAAGTAAACACTCTACTGAAATTGCACTCGCCAGGGTAGTAAATGATTTGTTAATTGCCCTGGATTCTCACTTAACATCTGTCCTACATTTGACAGTGAGGACCGCAAGGTCCTCTTAGGTTTTCTTGAGAACTCTTTTGTTCTTGTGGGGCTGCTTCGGTTCTCGGTATGCGCTGCCAATTGGTCTTACCTCCAAAAAAAGGACAGAAATTTTCAGCTTTTGGTTTTTGAAAAATGGTTAAATGGTAAAATAGTAAATGGTATGCACTTATATAGCGCTTTTATCCAAAGCACTTTACAATGTGTTTCGCATTCACCCATTCATACACACATTCACACATGAATGGTGACAGACTTCCATGCGAGGCGCAAGCCTGCCATTGGGAGCAACTTCGGGTTCAGTGTCCCAAGGACACTTCGGCATGTGGAGGGGCCGGGGATCGAACCACCAACCTTGCAATCAGTGGACAACCCGCTCTATCACCTGAGCCACAGCTGCCTGTTTAACTGAGAGTTAATCCTTAATGTTTCAAATAAGACTGAACACAGATTTAAAATCATCTCTCAGCAAGTGAAATGTCAGGCATTGCTAGAAGTATGGCTCTAGGGAGAGCCGCCTTTTTGGTCCAGACGGAAATTTCTCAAAAAGGACTGAATAGATTTCCATGAATTTTGGCTAGAGGATAAGTCCTTATGATTGCAGCGCTAACAGCAAGTCAACGTTTTCATTTATTCTGAAACATCTGTGGAGGACATTAATGATTCCTAGAGCAGGAATCCTAATTATCTGGTGATCCTCTGAGGTTGATATTTGTGATTTTAAGTGAAATATCTGAACAAGTATTAGCTGGATTGCCATGAAATTTATTATACATATCTTGTTAAATTTGAATACATGCATTCCTTGTCTGATTTACACTGTGTCTGTTTGAGAGGCCCAGCAGCAGCTTCAGTGCTCTGTGTGTGTAGACAAAGGAGGAGTTCAGACACAGTATTGAGCAGAAGGTCAAACTGTTTAGAAGCTCTCAGAGCCAAAGGCACAGTCATTGTATTTATGCGCGTAAAATGTGGGATAATGGAGTTGAAGCGTAAAAATATGTGTTTTACTTGCGCTGTATGCCCATAAATGTGAGCTGTTACATGGCCTGTGTGGACAGATGCACTGATTAAAATAGAAGAGAATCTGTTCCATCAGATGTGCATGAGATGAACGACTGAAATGCTTTCTGTGTAGACACACTGTGACAATGACAAGAGGACAAGTCAAAGACACCTGTAACTGCAACTGGACAGGTTCTTTTTAAAGGCAGCAGTCGGCGGAAAATAAAATAAAAAGAGGTAGTGCATTTTGTAGTGAACACAGCTGCATGCCATCCAGATGAGCAAGGCAGAGGGTCAAGCTACTACATAAAACTTATCATTGGTTGTATTCTGGGTCTAAACCGGGACATTAAAACCTCCCATGGGAATGTGGAACA
>OMNN01028037.1:0-19900 GCA_900302755.1 Chromis chromis
GTGATGAGAGGACTGATGATTCAGGTAGACTCAGCCAGCTGTCTCATCTGAAGGCTCTGGCTAGGTCTCACTCACAAAATGAAACACCTATGTCAGCTCATTGGCTCCAGGCCGCAGTCAGCAGTAAAAGCTTTTCTCATTCAGCGTGCGAATTTAAGTACATTAACACAATCCAAATCTGCCCAGTGTGTCTGCAAGTGGGGGAGCGAGCTCAGAGAAACAGAAAGAGTGCGGGCAGAGAAAGACAAAGATACCATAAAATAAAGGAAAAGGTTATAAAGGAGGGAAAAAAATAAGAACGAGAGAGTAAAAAGAAAGCAAAAGCCAACTCAGAGAGACAGTTAATCATAGTCTGAGAGGAAAATGGCCAAAAGGTGCTAAGAGGGCGTGTGAAGAATCGTCAGCTCTCCCAGAACAAAATCCTGCTTTGTGATTTAGCAGCTTTTTATACAGCTACAGTACATTTCCCTCACAGTCCCTCGCTTTTCTAACAGGGAACAAGCTGAAATGTTAAAAAGGAAAAGAAGAATGGACAGAAAAAACAGGAAGGAGTCATCTCAACATTCCCCTGACCTCTCAAATAAGAGAGTACTGTTTGTCTCTCATGAGTATTGACTCATTAATGTAGCTGAACTGAGGACTACACAACTATTTTAGGGCTTATGAAGGAACACTTGGCTGAAAAAGATGAATCAATAGCACCCCAATAATACTGGGTGCACTGCATTAAAGGTTCAGTCTGCAGTTCTTCAGATTGTTGTTATTTAGCTAGTTAGTACATTTAGATCCTTAGCCGGTGCCAGATTTACTGTTCCTTCTGCTCTCACACATGTACAGGACATGCTGGAATAGTGCTGTGTGGATCGGTCCAAGCCACTTCGTTTGTTTCCCATTTACAGAGCGATGGCTGTGGACAAACACCAGGTTTTTTTCAGCCCACACAGAACAGCCAGTTAGCGGCCTGTTGGGGAGACATAGCTTAGATGGAACTCTAGACCGTTTCTTCCTTTATAATGTGCAAGTCTGTGAAGTCCCACACTTTATCTGCATCCACCCCTCCACCACTTGCTGCAGCTTAAGCACACCAGCTCACCTACAACTCTCCTTAAGCACTGTGAAACTACTCTGTGCTACACAGTGGCCGGTTGTTGCAGGAATCCAACCTTACATTTTTTTGATTCTGAAGAATAGTGATATGCAAAGCCCTGCCTCACAAGGTTCTTCACACAGCTAATGGACTGTGAGGAGATACTTACTCCATTTAACAAAATGCATATTGGATTACAAATTGTACACTCTACCTTCAATTACAAAAAGGTTCTCAGTATTCTTAAGTAATCACCAATACAAACACTGATGCTTGAAGGTTTTGGGTATGGCACAAATACGTAATACAGAGTGATGTAAATAAGGGTGCAGAGACATTTCTGGGAGTATAAGTGTGGAAGAACAACAAACTGTGAAAGCAGATAGAAAGATGAGAGCTGGTAGCCGTGCCAGAGATTTCCTTGGGTACAGAGTTCATCAGGCATTCCAGAGAGAGAGCAGATCCAGTACTGACCTCAATTGACCTGAGCAGCATGGGAGAGTACAGCTCCAACTAAACATGCTGAGAACCATGCTACATTCAGCTATTGATGGTAACACACATTTTCCCACATAATAGATTTCTCCCTATTCACCTATATGGACATGGAAAAACATCCAGACATGGTCAGCAAATGATTATTCTTAAGGAATAATTACCACTGCCACTCATTTCTATATCTTAGACTCTGTACTTCCTCATCCTCCTCCATTTTCAGTTGTTACTTCAACAAAAGAATCCAGAGATACTCCATTTCATTTTTCTCCATAGAAATAAAAGGAAAGGAAATTTTAGGACAATGGCCAAAGCCAGGCTTTGTCTAGGCCATGGAAGGTAAACTAGCACCTTTCTTTATCTAGAAGGGAGAGGATCGCCCTGGTGACTCAGCAGTGCAGGAGAATACCCGTCTTTCCAATCAGTTGATGATTAGAGCTGGAATTCTACTAGGTCTAAACTTAGCCAGCAGAGACTCTCTAGTGAGCTGTGTTTCTATAAGCGGAAAGCAGGGTGTGTGGGGTTAGATATAAATGAAGCAGGGGAAACCACCCACAAACAGAGTGTTGGTATTATAAGGTACAATGTGAAGTTGGTCATATAAAAAGGCACAAAGAGAACACACGCAAGTACATAAACAAAAAGATATGAGATATACATAGTGACGAGCACAGACACAGTAGGTACAAAGAATGACTGGTGGATGGACAGGAATACAGACAGACAGACAAGGAGATAACAGTGATGACAGGCCAGGAATGAGACAGGCATTCAGTGAAACACACAGCAGCTGAGCCAGTGTAGTCGACCAGTCAGTATCACTTCAGCCACATTCCTGGCCTGCCTGTCTCATGTGTAATGCTGTCTCTATGCACATTCCTGGGCTTCTATGGGGCAGCGGACAGTCAATGCACGAGCACTGCATCATGAACAGACACAGAGCTACCTCCTGGCAGGCAAGCTGAGCCACTATTGACTGATGTGGGATAAAAGTCAAACAGTGTCCCTCCCTTTTCACCACAGTGTGGAGCAAAGTAAAAGCTGGGGATGTGGCCCTGGCTGTGTTCAAATGAAAGCTTGAACCTTTTACTCACATATCAGTGTGATTAATGGACTATCCTTCTCTGTGGGGGAGTGTAAGGATTTTAAACACTATTTAAAACAGAGGAGAAATCAAAAATCAAAAACAAGTTCATGCATTGGATGTTGAATTTGACCCTGTACAAAATAAATAATAAATTAACCACCAATGCAGCATAAACAGGGAAGGCATTGTTGAATGCACAAATACAGGCAAAGCCAGCTTGCAGGTACAAGAAAAGAAAAAGTTTCCGACCCCAACAAAGCCAGTACAGTACCCAGTTGCTCCCCTCCTCTCAGACTTCCCCTCTTTCCTCCCTCACTTCACTCAAGATGGGAGGAAATGAGGTAAGCATCCTGGCATTTCAGCTCAGCTGAGAGCCGAGTGCTCAGGAAGAGGGTGTGTGAAATTAGACGGTAAATTGCAATTATACTTCCCCTGGTAGCACAAAGAACCAAACATATTCAAGGGTACTACAGAGCAATATTATATTTACCTTATACTAAATACCATAAAACTGACAAAGACATGCAAACCCATCTTCAAAATCGGGGCAACAAAGAGGTACAAGAAAACCTCCGTCATCAGTGTCTCCTTTCCAAACCCGTGAATCTCTCCACCAGATAAGTGCAGGAGCTGGGGTGCACATCAGGTGTGACCTCATTGCGCTTATGCTTATATCTCAACAAAGAACATCTATAACATCTAGATGTGAGTTTTCCAATATATATATTTCCATAATTATGATACAAAGATTTGTAAGTTACCAAGAAGTGAAAGCAGTGCCCCATTTAAATGTGAAAGTGCAGTAAAAGTATTTTTTCCTACAATCACTGAATAATGGTGATAAATAATCGGATCAATATTGATCAAAATAATTGTAACTATAATTTTGGCCATAATCATGCAGCCCTTGTTAAGTTAAGACTAAAGAAGCTTCAGTCTTTACTACCACATTCCCAGAGTAGTAATCTGATCTCAAATGTGTATTAAAGAACCTTTAGCAGAGTTATCACTTTCAGACAGGTCAACTAGAATGACTACGTCTACCAGAGTTTCAATGGTAATCGGCTCATCTAGCAACTACTAACTATATGAATTACCACTGTTACCATTGGAAACTGCATTAGTGCTAAAATGCAAAGCTTCTATACAGACAGACTTAGTGGGGGCATGGCTAAGAAACTAATTTAAATGAACTAGCACAAAATAAACGGTCTCCTTCATGCTGGCTAAAGGTGTTGGATGTTTCTCCATGTACTGACTTAGTGACTACTTTTGCCTTGCAGTTTAGAAAACATCGTTTTCAGAAGGAGCTGAGAGATGAAATACAATTTGTGGCTTTACAAGATCTATGAACTCACACTGAACAAACCTGACAACCTGCCACCTCCTATAGGAGTTGGTCTGATTGATTAGACAAACACCATACATCAATGGATGAAGCACATATATGCCAGGTATGTAGATGTAGGTTAGAATCAGTGACAGCCTTCTAGTGTGCTGGCCAGGCCTCCACTGCATAGCCTTGCAGCTGTGTTTACCATAGAGGAACAACCCAGGTCCTGACAAACACACATCCAGAGAATACAGGCCAGGTCGCCACACTGGGCCAATGACCTTTCTTTGGAAGAACACACAGGTCTAGACAACATGCTGCTAAGCACAGGGAGGCCTCTGACACCCAAACACTGATGACTCTGGAGAGCTGCCTTTCAGCACTCATGAAACACAGTAAATGTAGTCAGAATAAATTAATGTGAATAATTCCACATCACAAATCTGTAGGGCCATTGTAAATCTGTAGTTTCAAGGACAGGCAATATTTCCCTACGCATTTTTTTCCTAAATTATTAAATAATTTGTTTGGTAAGTACGCAGCCATTAATTAGTCTTTTATCAGATGCGGTTAAAGTGGCCCTCCGAAGCACACTACTCAGTTGTCCATCCTGTTTGTAGTAGAAAATACACTGGATGTCATACAGAGGGGCAGAAAGATTGCACCGTGCATGTTGATGGCCAAGTAAGATTGTAGGGAGAGTACATCAAACAAGCACACGTTAGAAACACTATGGTGACATTTCTAATGGTGTGGCCTGTTCTTTGCAAAATATACCAAAGAAACCTCCCACTGGAGATGGCCATGGCCAAACATGGGCTAAAGGTATCAGAAAAAGGCCAAACACGGATTATCACTGGTCCTGAAAATGTTTTGGAAAATCAAGGATAAGAAGATACCCCATCACTTAGATCTACCACAGAATGGTGCAGTTTGGGTTCTAGTTGCTGCTGTAAGCCAAGAGTTTTTTTAACATTTCACGTTATCTTTGTTTGGCAGATATACCACAAATGACCACAAATGACCTGGTAACTGCAGCCAACTGTTCGCAACACTGGGTATTCAAATTGTCAAAAAGAATATAGACACAAATCTCTGAACAGAGCAAACTTCACAATCAACAATTTTTAATTTTACAAGACCAAAAACTGCTGACTGAATTTCAGCTACATGTACAGACACAGTTTGTTCCAAAGGCCTAATACCAAGTGCAGTGTGTGCCGCAACATATGAACCAAGTGTTTAGTCTTCCTTAGCCACAGATGATAAGCGAACTGGAGGACCGCTGGGAGAAGTAGTACACAATTTCCACCCTGCTGTAGAGTGCGTATATATTTACTACAATAACACAGTGCACAATGGTTTATTAAATTATTTGCTATCAACAATTTACAATTCAACAGGAATTTAAGAATGTGATATGTATACTTTGTTACACAATACATGCGCTCAGAAAGGCAAAAACTGAGGTCTCACATATTGTCTAATGTGTGAACAAACTCATTCACTACTGTATAATGAAAAACTTGGCAAGGATTAGGACTGCAACTACCAGGTAGCTGAGCCAGACATCTCTGAGCTGTTCATCTGCATACTGAATCAGAGCAGCTCCAACGCCTATTTCAGATGTATTTAATGGCACAAGAACTGCAGTTCTATTTGTATAGGTGATTTCTAGAATATAGACATCCAAGCCCTATTCATAAAATTGTGTGAGATGCTGAACAGGTTTACTGAAAGGCCTTGGTAATTCTTCTTTCCCTGCTAAAGAAATATTATTCTCAGTTACTACTGATAGCCTCACTGCAAGTATGAAGTCTAGTCCTCAATGTGTTAACGCTGAAAATTTACATTTGCAGTTTGTATACACTATTTCCAAAGTGAGAGGCAGTCTCCATCTTTAACTTGGACTGGAAAGTCATACAAAAAACATCCAAGGCTGTAACAAACTCATCTGCATGTCTGACTGACAAATTCTATCATACAAAGAAATAAATTGCACAAAGCTAACGTAATAATTGGGGAGAGGCACTAAGCTGCTAGAAACCCATGTTGGACATTTCTCAAATCTATCTCTCACACATATTCCTGGTTTATGTTGCAGGGTAATGTCTGTGTGGCAGACATCACGTTACAATACCGTGTGAACTCATAACTTGGTCTGCTTGCAGTGTTTGTCTTGAAATGCAGGAACACACTGCTGCAGTACTTTGTTGGATAAAGACAGCTCAACGCCCTTAACTGGCCGAAAACTGAAATCTAGCAATCACATAGTCGTTGGTAAGCAGCTATTGTGGTTTAAAAAGTCATCGTAACGTAAACAGTTGGCATTACGTTCTGTACTGCTCCTTGCCTTAAACTTCTTAGTACCGTTACATTGATAGCTAGGTTAGCTACATAGTTCACTGTATTCAGTGTCAGTTAATGTTACCTATCAAGTTATCACTGTGTGGCATACCTGTCCAGATAGAGAGCAGGACACATAATATTAGCAAAGAAAACCTGTGAGCTACAGGAAATTTTCCATAGCATTCAGCTAGTCTTGCTGACGGTCACCAGAATGCCAGCCAGCTAACTAAGTACCAAACACAGCGAACGTTAGCAGCTGGCTAGCAAGGTTAGCTAGAAACGATGAGAACGTACCGTCTGTTGCTAGTGACACTTGTTCCCGAGACAGCAACAAAGAAGTAACGTTCAGCTTTTCAAAAACGTTTCAACTAATTAACCGCTGGTCTCGCTGCAGTGTCGTGAATTACTTCCCCACTGGTGCTGGCACTTATTTTCCTCCGTCTTCGGTCCCACCTATCCGTTCCGTTTCGAACGACAACAGCTCCTACAGAGCTCGTTCTGTTGTTCGCTATTCCCGTTCTAGCTCAGAAATTCAAATGACATCGCGAGATTTAGACCAAAGCGCTACACTAGCACCACACTTTCATTTGTGACATTGTTAAAAGGCAATTGACTAATAAATAAGTCAATAAAAACATTATTATGAGCAAAAGTAGTAGACGTAGTATTAAAAACAGACCCAGCAACGGATTCTCTGCTTAATATTAAGCAACTGATTTAAAACATAAGTATTCATTCAAAATGTCCTTCCAAACATTTATTGTGTGGAACCAACTAAGTAGCTTGCTAAATAATAATAATCTATGTCATTTAGTAAAATAATAAATTGACTATTATTCACGGGATCACTATTCATATAGTACATGAAAGATCTTGCTGATGAACTGGCAGACAGGGACGCTCCAGACAGTCAAACCTAATCCAAGCTAGAGAGGATTACATGATAGCTCTCAGTGCGTTTATCATTATTTAAAGACACACCAGAGGAAGTGACGAATGAGGCAGTGGGATTGTACAGTTCTGATTATTACTGCCACTTACATCCTGCACTGACAAACACTCTGTTTACTTGAAGCAAGGATTCTTTACAGCAAAGCCTAATTAGGGAGCAAAGCCAAGCAAAACAAACAACAGTCAGAAACAAACTGGAAATCATGTGATAGCAGGAATCCAGGGTAAGCTGAGGGTTCTTTCACCAATAGGTGGAGGGCAGAATCTGAGCAAAATCCACACACATGTTGGGCATTCTGCAGTTACAAAAGTGTTCATGTACGCAACTCAGGACTTTGTAATCGGTCTACGCAACAGCTCTATCTGCCTGCCAAAAATGAATGAGAAGCGTGAGAACCAGCGCAAAGAACCCTCTGAGAACAGAAGGCACATTCTGTTCTGATGGTGCTTTATATGTACCTATCAAACAGTGAAGATGAAAGAAATTTACTGGAAACCCTCACTTTGCGAACCATAAACAGACATGACCAAACATCATAAGAGATAAAGCTGGATAATCCTTTAAAATCCCTGCTGAAAGTTGCCCTGGGTCAGCCATGTACTGTATCAGGTTCTGAAATATGTTTAGTCTGGTCCAGCTTTAAGCTAATCTTGAGTCAGTGACGGTCATACTGAAGTTTCAGGGGGAAACACTGAAAAAGCCTGCCATCGCTATAGTTATGCAGAGTGGTGCCTTTACAGCCAACTTCCTTTTCTTTCCACTGTCTGAATAGAGATTAAATGTGGAAGGTCCTCTTTGTAAGTGAATCAGTAGAAAACAAATTTTTCTGTAGTATTCCTAGACTACAGTTGAGGATATAGCATGAGGTTTGAATTTCAAGATTTTAGGAAAACTAAAGAAAAACATCCATATATGCAGGCAAGAGGCAGACTGGGTTGACAGCATGTTCAGGTGTGTTGGAAGAGGGAAGCATCTAAAACATGCAGGATAGTGGCCCTCCAGGACCAGGAGTGCCCATCCCTGCTCTACATACTTGTTGGATTTGTTGGTACCAAGACCCCCTCTGCTTTGCATGTAAGGGTTATCTATGTTTGAATGAGGGAAGATGGGATGAAATGGTCTTTTCACTGCTATCGTTTATGATGAACTATTTTAAGTGCAGGAAAGTAAACAGAGCTGGTGAGGTAAGAAAAACCGTAGGAGCTTTGAGACAGATACAGTAAACAGATGACAATCACTAATGGAAACGAGGACAAAGAACACGTCAACTCAAGGGGAGTCCTTCTTCAGAGTGGATGGAGAAGGGCTTTTACACAGGGGTTCTCACTCATTTACCTAAAAAAAAAAAATGACATTCTCCAGCTCCTGGTCCAAATGTAAAACATGTTAACAGATTAGGAACCCAACAGAAGTTGGAAGTTTTATGCAGACACCCATTAACCTTGGTCTCTAAAATGTCTTCTTTTCTAACCAACATTTTGTCCAATTCCTGCCTGATCGACAGTTTTAAAGTCTCAAGTATCACAAAATGAAATAATTATCACTGGGGAAATTTGTGATGAAAATTTGAAAACTTACCAAGCCTGCCTATACAAAACAGCACTCCTATGAACATACATCAGAGCCGCATACAATGCAGCCGTTTCACCACGTTAGTCCACTGTATGCATTAAAGAATACTAACATACTTCACTAGTATATTGTTCAGTAGGTCTGTCTATTTCAAGAAAACAAGTCTACAGCGATACAGCACACAGCTGCCATGAGGTATAGGTTGGAATGTGTGCACTTCACTAAACACTAAATGACAGTGACACCTGGTGGAAGGCAGTATTTTCCATCATACTTAAAAATGGAACCACTGCATAATACGACTGCTAACACCAACACGCAGGAAACCATCTAATCACATAGTTTCACTGCTCAGTGAAATAATCCTGTCAAGAAAGCTCTGTCATGTTAATTAAATCTGTGTTGATATTCTGCATATTACCATTACTGTTGGAGAGTCATTAAACAGAGGCAATTTATTTAATGACAATTTATTACAGCCAGTAGTTTACGATACAAATCACCTTCCATAATGCTCAGTTACCACCTTCCTGAACATGGCTGATACTCTGAGCACTGACAGTAAAATGACATAAAACAGAGGAATGCAATCAAATTTACAATTTTCTCTATTTTGCTATTTTTTTTCAACAAATTTTTGTTTATGATCAAGGCCTAGTCAAACCATCCCTAGACCTGGCAGATTCAATCGTTTTCTTTTTTTAAGAAATAATTTATCATTTTGCGATGTTTTCAGAGTTTTAGGTTTTTCAATGTTTAAGTTTTTTTTCTCTTTTTCCATCGGTGAAGCAGGTTTCAAAATGCTCTATCTGTAAGACAAAAAAGAAAGTCGTCAGTGCCTACAATGTAGTTTTTGAATATGGAATCTACTTCATTAGTGTTATCCACAACCTATATCACAGGGAACAAATAAATCCCTCCTTCTCACAGACCTTAGACGCTGGGAACACCAGCAGGAGTGGTGGACTTCTGAGCAGCCTCCTTAGCCTGGTGGGCCTGAAGCACAGCAACAGCCTCATCCACCTAAAACAACAACAAAAGATTCATTGAACCCCTGCATATTTTCCATTAAACCATTCAAAAGAGATCAATTGCTATATACAATTAAACCATGTGAACACTCCACATAGCATGTCAATTTAGAGGATCAAAAAATTCAACGATGCGCAGATCAGCTGACCTTTGAGCGCAGCGACTCAGGTGACTCGAGCATGTGAAGCAGCTCTGAGTTGTCGATCTCCAGAAGCATACCAGTGATCTTGCCCGCCAGACTGGGGTGCATGTTCTGGATCAGGGGGAACAGACGCTCACCTGAAAGATGGAAGAACAGTCAACAACCATTTTAAATACTGACCTTAATGAAACAAGCCTGGCTAAGTGTTGAACAGGTTAATTAGAAAGAATTCTATGGGCTTCCCAACAGTCTTGTTACTATAGTCCTGGAAAATCTGAGCAGATCTTTTACTAACCCAGCATCTGCTTCTGTTCCTGAGGGGGGGCAGCAGCCAGCATGGAGGCAGTCAGGGGCTCCTGTCCCTGGACATGGACCGCCGGCTAAAAAAAACAAGAATAAAGACTTGAGTCTGAATTCAGAAACAATCATTTGTCATGAATGTGCATGGCTTTCACATCATTTTTGATTAAAAGATACAAAGCAAACAGAATATGTTCCATCTTCTAAAATACAAGTTGAATGTTTACAACTTCACATTTTTATTATCATCAAAAGCACTACACTCATTTTCAAACCAATTCGCAATAACCATGTTCATAAATGTAACTGTATTCATGTTTTTCTAGTGCCCTGTACTGACAAAGTGAAAGTTAATGGTATTCTTACTTGTTGCATGGTGACCTGTGGCTGGGAGGCCATGTGTTGCTGAGGGTTGCGGACACCAGCAGCGTATTTGTACTGGGGCATGGCACGCACTGGGGCAGCAGTGGCTGAAGCACTTGCAGGGCGCTGACTGAGTGCCTGAGTGGCTGAGAAGGTGGGGGAAAAAAAAGCACATGATCAAAACAGTGTCAATTGCTTAACAGGCAGTGACAGGCAAACAAAATATAGCAGATTCTTGAGATGTCGAAATACTTACGCATACGCTGGGAAGCCATCATGCGTGGGACCTGTGTGTTGGTGGTAGTTGTAGCACGGATGGTGTTGAAGGTCTGGGGCCTTGGTGCTGATGGGCGCATAGCATTGGGCATGTTTTGGAAGTCTGAAGGATGAGAAAAACAAAGATTATTTCATTGGTAAAAGAGAATTGTTACCAATTCGTTTGGAACAATTTACAGAATGGACTAAATGATAAAGTTCCAAACGCATAGAATCAAATGAGCTACAAGCGACTACTTACGCTGAGGACGCACTCCTTGAGTGGCCCAACGAGGGCTGGGGCGGAGCTGGGCCAGCTGGTTGGCGGAGTAGTATGCAGCACGGTTCTGGGCCTGAAGAGGATGAAGATTAAGATTTGTCATTACATGCAGTTACCAAAAAAAGTGTCTTCCTGTTGTGATTTCTACTGCAAAGGACAGTACACTGGTATATTTAATTAAAACAGCTTGATTTTAAGTAGCAAGGTGACAAAGTAATATTAAAGTGTTTATTTGTACATCATGCACACTGAGCAAATTGGTTGGAGTTGAGAAACTGACCTGTGGTATAGCTGCCATGAAATAGCCTGAGGGTGGAGCAGGCTGATATGGGTTGAGGACAGGGTTGGGCACAGCACGGACAGTGGCCATCCTCTGCATGTACTGGTTGGTTAGATGGGCCTGGCGTTCCTCCTTTCGCTGAGCCAGGGCAACATACAGTGGCTTTGTAGCCACAATACGCCCATTCATCTCCGTTACAGCTTTAGTGGCCTCCTCAGGGGAGGAGAAGCACACAAAGCCAAAGCCTTTGCTGCGTCCGCCCTCCATCATCACCTATGGGGAAAGAACATTACAATAATTTACAACCTTTTTAAAAAATGTTTTTTTAAAGAAATACTAACCAAAAATAGTATGTAATATTACAAATGAAGTACTTAAGCCTTTACCTTAGCACTTGTTATGGTTCCAAATGGAGAGAATTCTTTGCGCAGACGCTCATCATCTAGGCCATCATCCAGGTTTTTCACATAGAGATTGACACCCTGATATATTGAAAATGATATTGAAATTACAATGTGTCAGGATAAAGACAAAGTAACAACTAAAGAATAAGTGAAATCAACTTTTAATGCTTGTAGCACCAATAAAGTAGAAGGCCAACAAACCTGATATCTGGTCATGCGATCCTGTTTCATCTGCTCAAATTTGCGCTTGAGCTCATTCTGGCGCTCCCCTTTCTTCTGTGCGCGGCCCACATATACTTGTCTGCCATTCAGTTCTTTACCATTCATGTCATCCACAGCCTGCAATGAAATAATCAGAAGTCAAATGAAACAAGCTAAACACAAGACATTTCCATACCGATGTAAAGCAAGCTGCAGAAGTTCCATTTGCCAAACATTCCGATGACTCCATCCACATAGAAGAGAACATGCTCACCTTTTGTGCATCTTCATGTCTCTCAAAGCTGACAAAGCCAAAACCTTTGGATTTGCCACTCTCATCAGTCATAACCCGGATACTAAGGGCAGGCCCTACAAAATAAAAAAAGCTAATTAACACTTTTTAACAGACCAAATCACATTGGTAACGTGCATATTTTGTAATCACTATCTTACCATATTTACCAAACAATTCCTTCAGCTTCTCATCATCCATGTCCTCCCCAAAGTTCTTGATGTAAACATTGGTAAATTCTCTGGCACGAGCTCCGAGCTCAGCTTCTCTCTCTTTACGTGATTTAAAGCGTCCAACAAATCTGTTATTAAAAATGGAAAACAGAATAAATCACACATTTCAACAATAACCCTTCCAAAATTTATTCTATAAATGAATATTATTTAGAGAATGCATTCTGAATTAAACACAGTGGGTGACCAGGGTCCACCTGTGCTGGGAATGTGAACATTAGCAACGTATGGGTGCATTTTGGGACACTGTATGGAGTGCGGCCTGCCGTTAAGATGCAACATTAGTGTTGACCTGGAGTTCCTGTGATGACTGAACTTGAAAGTAATAATGTTCTTATCAGTACTGCACAAACATAATCAAGGTTATCAAAGTTCTTGCTGCCATATGTTTTAAACCTGCCCCATTTCTCTGAGATGTCTTAACTAGGCGGCAGGAAAACAGGAAGTACATCAAACATGATTGGTAGATGTGTTTTACATCAAGATGCAGTTAGACACTCAAAAAAAAACTTTGATTAGATGTAAAATTTGCATTAATTAATCAAACTCCTCAAACATTAATTACAAGTGTAACAGTAGCCCCACTTACACTTTTCTGTCATTGAGCAACATGCCGTTCATTTTCTCAATGGCCCGCTCAGCAGCCTCGTGGGTCTCAAAGTGCACAAAGCCGTAACCCTTTGAGCCATTTTCATCACAAACCACCTTGGAGAGGGGAGATTTAGCATGTCATTCACAAACATCATGCATTCTAAACACTTCACACTCAAATCAGGTTCAACCTGGTGCAATCTTTAGTCATGCAAAGTAGTGGTCTATATGTAAAACGGTCACACACAAGCAGGAGAAAGAAGCGACGCCCTGCCTACCTTGCAAGACAGGATGTTTCCAAAGGCAGAGAAGGTATCGTAGAGAGCCTTGTTATCAATTGACTTGTCCAGGTTCTTGATGAAGATGTTGCCAACTCCACTCTTCCTCAGTGAAGGGTCACGCTGAGACCACATGATGCGGAGAGGCCTGCCTTTGATCACATCAAAGTTCATGGTGTCCAGGGCTCGCTCAGCTACAAAACAGGCCACAAATAACAATAACCTTTTAGGCTTTTAAGAATCTCATATGTCATGTTTGTATTTAACCTACTTCAATGATTTACACGTGTATACAGGTAAAACAGTGTCTCATGTCACATTAATCATTTTATGACAAGTGCCAGCTCAATACTTAATCTGAAATCAGCGACATAATGACTAACGCACCACTAGTGCTTAGTCAAACGGAGATATCAATGCTACGACTAGCACATGTTTAAAATGGAGTCCTAGTACCACATCGCCCCTGTTAAATTATGGTAAACTTACCGTCAGCAGGCTGCTGGAAGTTGACATAGGCATACCCAAGGGAACGACGGGTGATCATGTCTCTGCAGACTCTGATGGAGAGGATGGGCCCAGCCGGGCTGAATTTCTCGTAGAGCATGGCCTCGGTAACGTCTGGGTGCAGGTCTCCCACATAGAGGGAGGCCATTGGGTAGCTAGGCGCGCTGGGATTCATGTCGGGCGACGCGTGTTCTCAAGCAAAGTGAAAAATGCTTATATTAACTCGATATTTTGTTGACAACGGTCTAACAAAATTAACCTTAGTAAGGAGGGATTCCTTTTCGTCGGTCTCCTTGCTGGCTTCACAAGAGCGCAGACACAAGTACCTTAACAGTTAGCAACGTGGGCTAGTTAGCCTGATTAGCAAAATGTCGGAGCGTGGCCTCGCCGATATGGCTCGCGGATTCACGACTTGGAATTTGAACTCTATCACAGACAGTTACAAAGCGAAACTGTACAAATAGTACAATTCACAGTTATATCTGGAAGAACAAATCCCTTAAAGGTCAAATGAGTAGTAACCAATATAACTGGCTAACGTTAATCGCCCACGCTTTCAACAATGACGCTAACGGCTTAGCTTGCTAACGTTCTTCTCGTTCCGTCTTTCGTTCTTTTCCGAAGGCAGCGTCTTCTTCGCGTTGCTTAGGGTTGGGCAAATCAAATCCTGCTTCACCGATTTTTTTTTTTCTTATAAAAATATGTCTGCGTGTGCTCTCTAGCTTTTGGTTTGTTTCATAATAATAAAATGTGTGCCGAGACTAGCTCCGGAGCACACCCTACGCAGACGGATTACGGGAATGAAAAGGAAGGTCGGCGGAGGTTGTTTCCCGATTCCAGTCGAAAGCACGGCGCGTTCACCACTAGGGTTCACGTCACACATCTCGCGATAGTTTATATTTAATTTCGACCATTATACATCTTCCTCTGCATGGCATGCGAACTTCCAGTAATCACGATGCTACGCACTCTTGTTAAGTGCCTTGTTAATTTATTTATACATTTCCCTCTGAAATAAGCCTTGTATGTTATATTGCTAAACAGTGTAAAAGATCATTAATTTCTTGTAATCTCTCCGAGTAAAGCAACTTACATCCAGTCAGACCGGGTAAGGCAGAAATTCCTGTAACCAGCTAAGATGTGACGAGAGAACTATTTATTTAGAAGTTTTGTAGATGCTTACCGATAGCAAACCCTTTAAAATGCGTTGTTCTCTTGGAAACAAAGGGTGGTTTATTTCGCCTTGGCTGAAATTGGGGGTTCATTCCTTCTTACCTGCATCAGCTGTGTGTAATATTTTCCCCATTATTTTGCCGCATCGTATTTTGGTACATATTTAATGCTGCTGTGGTAGAATCAGATTACGACACTATTCCAGATATTCTGACGTTGATCACTGAATGATTAACTCTTAATATTTGTGCACCACTTCATCTATCGTCACTGCTGACCTCGACAGTAAACGTTAAATAAGTGAGTAAAATGTTTCCTTCTTCGTTGTGCGCGCTCCCGTGAGCGTCATGCACTTTTCGGTAAACATCGGTATTACACCCGCAAGGGGGTGAATAAAGAGTGCAAACTACATGTCGTGCCGTCTGTAGTGCATTGATCAATTATTAAACGTTGTTCCTGAAGATTAGGACATCATCATTTGTGGCTACTTGAAACAACACATATAAATGCTATTTACAATACATTGCATGTTTTATGCACCACACAGCTGCATGTGTTATCTTGGTTACACTAGTGCAGACAAGGAGAGGGCAAAGTCTGCTGAACTCTTCTTTGCCATTTCCCATACTTTTCACTCGAGGGTTGGGTTTAAGGGATGCAACAGCATGAACATTCCTGTGGGAGCTGTGCCCTCCTCACCAAGACTGTCATTGCAGTGGGGCAGACACACCCAAAGAGCAGTGGAGAAGCAATACTTATTTAACTTTCCTTTCCTAAAACGGTTTATTCAAGCAATGGCAATGAAGCAGTCATTGCAGCATAAGAAGGGGTTTGCACTGGAGACAATGAATCAAACTAGTGGGCAACAGAGATGACTCGGAGTCTCCTTTTGTGGTCCCAGCCTCCACCTTTGTGTGACTCACTTATTCTTGTGCAGTGTTATAATAGTTGAACTCGACCAGACATAGTAAAACTGATGATGAACTCTTGCCCTGAGAGCTAAAAGTCATTGATATGAATTATAGATGGCTTTGGTAAACATGAAAAAGTTAAAAGACGCTAAGGACCTTAAGACCACTCAAGACTACCAGTGTATCACTTTAAAAGGACAAGCTGAAACATTTCAATTTTGTTTGTTTTTTTATTCCACTTACATGAAATTACACATTTCCCCCTGAATAACAGTTATGCTTGGGTGATCCTGTATGAAAAGACAAACAAAGCTAACAAGCCCAACAACCTTCCCTACTTCTCCACAAGCTACTTCTTACCAACATGCAGTTTAGGCAAGTATTGGAAGGAAAAAGAATAAAAGACAAAACAAATAAAAATCTTAATCTGATAAAGCAGTAACTAGATAAGGACATGGGATTTTTTTTTTTCCTGTGTGCTCACACAAAACAGCAACAATACAAGTTTGTGTGCTCTTTTGTTCCTCAAAGTTTTTCATACCTCGTAATTGATACATAGAAATACAAAAGCAAGTCACCCTCCCAAAGAAAAAAAAATTAAACAGAGTAGAAAGTTGAGCAAATGACAGTAAATGGAATGTAACCTTTGTGTTCCAACAAAATCTTGCCTTTCGTTTCCAGCACTACCCATTACACCTCCACCGTCTTTACCTCTGCTGTCCCTTCTCTTGCCAAGTACAGACTAACATCTGCCGTCTCCTCAGAGGAGCCAGCTTCCTGTTTTAGTGAAGCCACAGGTGTGTGATGAAAAGAAAGTGTTACTCACAAACGGGACTGTTAATATGAGTAGGATACACATACAGTATTACAATTTTTCTGACTTTTAAAAACTCAAACAGCTGTATGTTTTGTGATTATAGAACCTGTCATCTCACCCAGCACAATAATAATGCAACACCCCTATTGCTCCCACACAGAAAAGGTCAACAGCCAGGCAATCAACCCCAAACACTCTTTACCCTTCCACATGATTCTTCCCACCTGACCACTTAAAACTTACCCTCCCTCCCCATCGCCCTTTCCCCACAGTTACTACAAAAGAAGAAATAGTAAACTGGTAGGAGTGAGATGAGTATTGAGAGACCTAGACAGAAGACAGAAAAAAGATGGCGAGACTTGGATGGCAATGATGATAATGAGGTGGTCTCAGTGTTGATGATCATGATGAAGATGAGCCAGGACGACGGAAGGCAGACAGGAATGACTATGGGTGTCTGGCTCATTCTGCAGTCTGCTGTGTATCTTCTGCCTCATCCTGGGTATCAGAGGTCCACAGCTGAAGAAAGAAAGGACAAGCAGAGAAGTAGTAGCAAGAGGGAAGAGAGGGCGGTGCAAAGATAAAGAAAAGAGACAATAACATTCATTAATATCTAACCTGAAAATATTTTAATTTCAATTGAGAGCAAGTGTATTGCATTTTCCCCACTCCCCAGTGACTGGAAAAATTCAAACCCATGCAACAAATCTGGACTAAAAGCTCTTACACATTTGGTCATTGTTCAGCCTAACATTATGGGACCTAACATTATTATCACTTTAGAATTGACCATGCAGTACTTCACTCAGGTCAAAGGCGTTATCATTAAATTCATCTAAATACATCAAAAACTGTGTCCTTGTTACTCTCAACTTTTGCTTGGACATGACTTAAGGAAAGGAAAGAAAAAGTGATTTGCTACCTGCAGTGTTTTAAATTGTGATTTTGATTTGAAAGTGATTAATTGTTCAGCCCTACACATGGCCACAAATCCTTTGGTGGAAATAAATGTAAGTAGTTTCAATCGTAGCATCTGGACTTGAAACTCCAGTCTGCTGGGCCACACCTGACCACAAAAGGCCCTAAAGAACCCCATTGTGAGAGTGAATGACCTGAAGAGTATAGATTCTGTAACTCCCAACTGATGAAGCCTCTTGGATGAGAGGTGGAACATCTTCAAGCTAACTCAAACAAGTCCAGATGCTACGATTGAAACTAAGAGGATAACCATGACCTGGATGACTGAGAACCTTCACAGACAAATAACTTTAAGGGTTCCATGTCCTTACTGGGAAACAAATAAATAATATGGGGAAGAAAATATTGACAGGTCTGCTAGCAAATCTGTGTGGAACTGGTTTTCTGCTGCTACTCACATTTCTACCATGCGCCATCTGATTGACTACAAAACTGTTACAAAACCCTATTTACTGATTTTTGCGGTCACAGAGTGTGTAGGCATTTCTTAGATCCAGTGTATAAGATTTCAGCTTACTGTCAAGTTGTCTCTCAATAGCTGCATGATTAGTGTACTGTCTTTGTACGATTCTTCGCTCAGTGTGTCGAGCTCTGCAATGGCGGCATCAAAAGCCTATAGGATTCAAAACACATTTTTAACACATGGAAAAATGATGGCAGTCTAAAACAAGCAAACATGTTTTGTTAGAATGTTTATTTGTTTAGATTCTAGTAAATTGGCAATACTCTCAGAAATGTTTTGCATGTTTAAATAAAGTTATGCAGTGTTATGAACTTACTTCTTTGGCCAGTTGGCAGGCCTTCTCAGATGAGTTGAGGATCTCATAGTAAAACACTGAGAAATTGAGAGCAAGACCAAGACGGATTGGGTGCGTCGGCGCCATACCACTTATGCTGATGTCCAAGGCATCTTTGTAGGCTTTCTGTGACTTTAGTTTGTCTGACTGTGGTTCGTCTGACTCTTGTTTTTCTGAAAGAGGAAAGAAAGGGTATGAGAGCGGTGGAACTTTAACATTAACAAGTGACAACATTTTTTTAAACTGATTTTTAAAACAAAAACCTTTACTGTACAGTGTACCCAAATTGCCTAGTTTCACCTTGGTGTAACCAGTAATCTTGAAGCTAACAGCCCTGCATTAAGTCCTACTTTAATCTAGTGGTAATGGTAGGTTGTTGTTCTCACAGTCTTAGAGAGGTGATCTGAATTTCACTACACTTATACATGTCTTATATTTGTCCACCTTTATATAGTCAGTTGAAGGAAGAAATAACACGTCACTGAAACCATTCTTAAAAGTTTAGGTCAGCTCAAATATAAAAGCATTAAAATTTCCCCAACACACTACAGCAATATGGTACCAATAAATGAGAAATGAATAAGCAATTATATACTAGAAGTTGTGAGGAACACTGTTATGCTCATTTGACAGATTATAAAATACAGTAGTAGGTTATACCAGCAGTGGACAGGTGATACAGCTGTGCCACACGCCATATTTAACTGACACTATCTTTCTCCATCTTTGTCTCTTTCACCTCGGGTGAGAGGGAATATGACAAAAGGAGAGGAGTCGAGGAAAGGAATTGAGGATGTACAAACAGAAGAAAGAAAACAGCTATGACGCTCTCACACTTGACATTGTTTTCAAAGCTGTCGCAAAATTATTACATCACCTTGTGAATCCGGTGATTCCTCCACCTCTGTACCAGAGAGGAGCCTCTGTCGTCCTAAGTCTTAACATCATGCAGCACTGATTTGATGAATAAAGGTGCATGAGGTAACGGGCCAAAACTATCCAGTGAAGAAACTCAATGCCTAACAATTTGCTTTCCAAATTCTCTGCATCTTACCAGAGGATACACGTTTTTGGTGTATGACCCAAAAAAACAGATAAACACTGAATCCCCCTGCAAAGGCCAGGGATATTCCCTCATCTGACGTTTTCAGCTAATTCAAAGCCTCAAAATTAACAACTCAGTGGCAGATG
>OMNN01028037.1:19920-32664 GCA_900302755.1 Chromis chromis
GCAATTATATACTAGAAGTTGTAAGGAACACTGTTATGCTCATTTGACAGAATATAAAATACAGTAGTAGGTTATACCAGCAGTGGACAGGTGATACAGCTGTGCCACACGCCATATTTAACTGACACTAACTTTCTCTATCTTTGTCCCTTTCTTTCATCTGGGATGAGAGGGAATATGACAAAAGGAGAGGAGTCGAGGATGTACAAACAGAAGAAAGAAAACAGCTATGACGCTTTCGGACTTGACATTGTTTTCAACCTTGTGAATCCGGTGATTCCTCCACCTCTGTACCAGAGAGGAGCCTCTGTTGCCCTAAGTATAACATCATGCAGCACTGATTTGATGAATAAAGGTGCATGAGGTAACGGGCTAAAACTATCCAGTGAAGAAACTCAATGCCTAACAATTTGCTTTCCAAATTCTCTGCATCTTACCAGAGGTTAAACGTTTTTGGTGTATGACCCAAAAAACAGACAAACACTGAACCCCCCTGCAAAGGCCAGGGATATTCCCTCATCTGACGTTTTCAGCTAATTTAAAACCTCAAAATGAACAACTCAGTGGCAGATGTTTTTCCTCTTTTCTCCTGTAACTATCCCAGGACCACTCAGATCTTGCCACTTTCTGAGGGGGTTCAGGTGCTCGGTTGGAATGGTCTTGTTGCAAATAGCAGAGCAGAGTTTAATGCTTTAGAGACTGCTATACCTCCAACAGCCACTAGGTGGCAACTAGGTCAAGAGAATAAAAATGAAACTGACTCTAGTTACATAAGGTGCTTTGTAACAAAAAGATGTGAGAGTGGTTATCTAAAAGGAAACAAATGACAATTTGACCTAAAACAGAATGTTCCTATTGGTTAAGATGGTTACTGTAGAACAGAGACAAAGGTAAGATTGACTGAGGCCCCATTAAAAAATGTATTGGTTGGGGCTCAAGTTAAATGTACAGAAATACATTTCATTACATTTAGCCCATTTTTATGTTACTACAGGTATCTACTGCATAAAAACTGACATTTGGCCATTTACAGTCACTAAGAATGACAGGAAGTGTCAGCATTCAAGTATATTTATCTACCTTTCTTACTGACAGAGGAGAATACTGTGACACAGAATGAGGACTGATGAGGCTATGTCCAAGTTTGTTCCAACACTTGTGTGCTCACTTATTAGGATCTTATCTCATACATCATATTTGGCAAAGCTAGGAGTTGATATCAGTTCCGACAATCCAGCCTTTCAGTCAGCAAAACATATTAACATAAATAATGAAATTAAATTGAATGAACCATCACCACACTCCTCACAGATGTTATAACCAGGAATTAACATAGAGCTTACCTTCCTCCTCTCCAGAAGGCACTGCCACCTCAGCCAAGTAGCGGTAGTAATCACCTTTCATTTTCAAATAAAAGACTTTGCTCTCTGCCAATTCAGCTTTGGGAATTAGATGATTTTCCAAGAGCTCCTGTAGATCAAAACAAACAAAACAGACATAGCAGACTTTTAGAAAGGAGCAGAATTTTTAAATATTTAATATTTTAATATATACACACCTTATATTCTTTAATGTATACAGCTTGCTTTTCTATGGTGGTTAGTAGACCTTGAA
The DNA here is from genome assembly GCA_900302755.1 of Chromis chromis. Taxonomy (NCBI): domain Eukaryota; kingdom Metazoa; phylum Chordata; class Actinopteri; family Pomacentridae; genus Chromis; species Chromis chromis. The sequence continues at coordinate 21,535 of OMNN01028037.1, forward strand.
ATCAGCAGCACTTATTTTATTTACTATGCATGTACACAATTCATTGAAAAAGACTGCATTTTTACATTGATAGTTGCTCCTTTGCCACTTTGCACATTCATTGCTTATCCACTGACTGCAGAAGAGCAGTGGCTGTTATTTCAACCTATTCAAATCAACATCACAGCCAGTATTTCAAGGCAGTCCCATCACACCTAAATAAGAGTAGAGACAAGCTGGCTACCTCCAGTAGTCTCTGGGCTTGAGCCCGAGACTTTGGCTGAGCTACATCACAGATGCTTCTGGGACCACTGAAGGCGGATAAATCTGTGTGGATGTGGATAGCATGAAAGCATGGGGGTGGAGAAAGAGATAGGCTGAACAGACGAGTGGGGAGTGAAGATGGTTGAGAGTGGGAAAGGGTGGTGGAGGACAGAGAGGGAGGATGGATGAAAGATGGTGGGGGTGGAGAGAGAGGAAAGAGCCAGGCTGCTGAACTCCTGATGAGCTTTTGCTGAGGAAGTAGGTCACTCAGAGAGCCCAGTTTGGATCCTGACAACACAAGCATGCACCACTTGAGAGCTTGTTCCTGTTGCTAACCTGAATGCTAGCTGGCAAGGAACAGCGTAACTTACTCTGACAACTGGTGGAAGAGTACCATAACACACCAGCTGAAAAGTGTAGTTAATCTGCTATATTACAGTATTAGAGGACAAAGAGGATTAAACATGAATTAATACTTGATTTTAAGTCCAGATCTGACCTATTCATGGCTTAACCGTGGATTCTAATGTAGTTTCCATGTGGACGCTTCTGTTGTTTATCCCCAACAGGCACGGAAAAAAACTGTGGCATAGAGAGGTAAAAGGCAGCAGAGAAGCAAAAACCCTCATGGCACTAGTGATGTGTTTTTAGGAAACCCAGCCTCTTGATTTCTAAAAGTATGGCTTGACAGCATATTTTATGGGCCTGACTAATGCTCTCCTCAAAGGAACAGGGACATAATGAACCGAGCTGAACTGTGCCTGGACAAAGTCACAAGTTTAAAAACAAGAACAGATTTGGTCTGAAAAATAAAATGTAGGGTCATACTAGACAACTTCCCACAGACCAGTACATGAATTAAGAGGCAAGGATTTAAAGTCCTGTAAGACCTTTTTCATTACATATCACATACATCCAGAACATAAAGTAATAAACAAGGCTGATAGGAGCCTGCACTTGGCGAATGCTCCAAGACTGATGTGAGGGATCAGGGAAGCCCTCTGGGATCTGAATGTAGAACTGGGCCACTGACAAGGGCATAGCTAAAATCAAATTATAACCATGGCAGGACTGTTTGCAGTAAATGAAACATACATTTTCAGGAATTCTACATTCCATTGGATTTACTTTTATCTTACTTTCCTTGTTACATTCAATGAACAGAAAGATTTCAAAGACGCAGAAGGCTCTTAGCTAAGAAGAAGCACTGACTGAACCCTCTTTGGTGTCACCCATGGATTTCCTGAAGAGTGGTTTTGGAGCTCAGTATGGGTGCTCTGGCTGTCGCAATCTTGGCAGTGGTTGAACTCCTAGCTTATTCAAAAATGAGTTAAAAGGTAAAGCTAGAGCAAAGCTGAGGCGGCCATGCAAACATCTCTGGGCCGTACACTATCCTATGAAGGCACCCATCTGTCACTCAAAGAGGCAATGCCTTAATTATACACAACTTTAAGCCTTAATACGATTTAAACAAGCGAGTCACATGAAATTTAAAGATTAAGTCATTGCAGCTTCATGTTCTATTTTAGCTTCATGATATTTTGTGCACAAGCTGAGTGCTGCAAATGGATTATTTTTACTACTTGCCGTTTAAGGGACAACAGTGAATTAAAAAAGCTGCTTTGTTTTTGGATATTTCAATGTCCTTTTACGTACTTGATTGATTATATCATATTCTGGTAATGGCCAGCTATCGCACAGCATTATCCCATCTCATTTGATAATCCAGTTGTGCACACGCTGTTGATGTCGATACTACGTCTGAGCAAAATCAGGCTAGGCGTCAAGCTGCTTTTGGCTTTGGGGAGGCCAGTAGCCAACACTAATTATGAATGCACTGGCCAGTCAATAGTAAACCTGTCACTTGTCCCTGCTGTTAGCTCCACACCCACTGCACAGTCTCAGCTCTTTGGTAGCTACTATTCATCTACTGGAGAGGAGCTGGAGCAGGCAGCTTTTTACATTAACTACACAACGCAGAAGCCTACCGTTTACTATTATTGTATCTCTAAAGGGTGCAAGGAAACATTTTTGAGTCCACCTAAATTATGTGATGGTACACCTAAATGAAAACAATAGGTGCACCAGTGCAACCCATATCAACATTTAGTCTGAAGCCCTGACTGGAGGAGCTCAGTTGCAAGCACGCCCAGTTTCCGAGTTACCCTGAAAATTCAACAATAGCTCATAACTGCAGTCATATACAATTAACCATAAAGAGATAATACAGTCTATTTATGCAGTGATAGTTATACCTTTGAGTACCTTCAGTGCCAGGGCAGATGGAACTTCCTGTCTGGCCTGTGTCTACATGCTGTTTTACAGTGGCTAAGAGTATGCTAAGAGATAAAGGGATAGATTATGGTAGAATACAATAACTGATACTCGATGTGGTCTTTAGTGGGCAATAAAAAGTTCAAGAACTGTGAAAGACTAATAAGACAAAGGAAAATAGCAGGTGTAACTAGGGGAGAAGAGGAGACAACAGTTCTTGATCTTATGGTGAACAAGGGAGAGCATCACAGCGTCATGCAACACTGCGACGCATCACTTCTGTTGCCGTTTTACCTATGGAGCTAAAGTAATCAGTCACGAAGTAGCATACCGTAGTTTTGAATGGCAGCTTCCTGGCTCTCACATGTTTTACCTCTTCATTATGCAAAACTACATCTGTAGTTAACATCTGTTCACTACTTGTGAATTGTCTAACTCACCAGTAGTGTAGTACAGCAACATTATTATACCACTTTAAGCATTACATTGCACGACAAGTTGTTAGAAACAAAACGCATCATGTAATACTACCCTCAAAAAGGACCAGAACCTAGCTAAAGCAACTCCTTTTCTCTGTATTGTGTAATTGTTTGGGCTTTCGTAATAGCTTCGGTTTCTATGAAAATATAGCAGAATTCACAGCACAGCCATTGTCTTTAGCTTCTGTGTATAAATTTTTGTCAAATGACACTGCGATTATAAAACCAGGACTTTAGAATACAGAGCAGCAGCTTGGAAGTGACTGCTGGTTAACGTTTAGTCTTAAGGAGATGTAGTTCAGTCACTACTTCATACTTGTTCGATTGTCTGAAATAGAAAAACATATTACCGTAACGGGATTAGCTTTAATGGGAATTCAGCAGTATTAAAATACAGTATGTGTGACCATAAACAGTAGGGGAGAGAAGCAAACAGACGTAAAGTGCCTCTTCCTCAAATAGCACCTGTGCGTTGTCTGTTCAGTACTTGCCATTGTGCTGTGCCATTGTCTGACATATGGCAGCTTAAACTTAGTCAAATAATAGCCATCTTTGGATTTTGTTCTGGTTCCAACCAGACTTATACCACTTTCACAGCAAAGCAACAACCCCAGAAAACGCCATGTCGGCTATTTGTTTTAACACCTACACCTACTTTATGCAGTAACTTGCCAAGCTTACTAAAGCGAGAAAGAAGGAAAGGCCCCCCCTTTGCCCAGGCCGTGCCTTTGACTCTGGTCTCGTGTTTTTGACTTCCCTTAACGACTTCCATCACTGTGTGTACAACCAAGCACAATTACATTTGAATACATTTGAGGAAAGACTTCCCAAAGATATGCACCGTCATCTTCATTTGATTCATCATGTTTGTTCCTGTTTCGTTCCGACAACTGGCTTTTAACCCCATCATTCAGAACAGGAATAAACATGTCTTTAGACTTGGCTGGATGAAACTTTACAAACTAACTCACTTCAAGTATGCATCAGCCTTATTCTTATGCTACAGGCCTTGTCTACACACTTTACTGTTTTTCATCCCACTCTCCCACAGGGCGGTTGGTCGAAGTGGAGGTCAGCGAGCCAGAACGTTGGTGGCTCAGCATCTGTCATGGGATTACGACCTTTTGAGTCACCACTCAAAGATAATGCACAGGCTGAGAGAAAAACAGAGTGGCAGAGGTCCTACAGATAGCTATAGTGCTTAATATATGTACAAAAGAGAAAATGAAAATAGGGAAGATCACAATCACAGCAAATGGGGATTGTACTAGTAAAACTACAAATCAATAGAATAAGTAGCACTGCTAGTTAGCCAAGCTGCACCCAGAACTTTTAAATTCTGGAATAATCCTAAAACATTTGACAAACCTTGTGAAGCATTGCCGGCTTTTTTTTCCATGAAAAGGACGATGTGTATCTTGCTTTGTTGTGCAGATAATACCCTAACCATTCCAAGCTAAAGAGCGCTACGTCATATGTCTTTGTACTTTTTGCCCACAAGTTTATAAAAAAAATAAAAAAAATGTAGCTCATAAGCCAATCAACTGGGGACACAGCTGATACAGGAGATAGCTACACTGTAGATTGTATCTTATGTATGTCAAAAGATAAAGGAGACCCTCCTTGTAACAGGAAATGGGTTCTAGCAGTGTAACAAAGCCATTTAAGTCTGATAAAGCCTTTAAAATATTAAGTTAGGGGAAATATGACAAGTAGTAATGGTCCTGCATTACCTTAATTAAAGAGAGAAATCTTAACAGTCCAAGTGCATGGACAGTAGAATCTTTCCATCGCTACTTTAAGGAGCATACAGAGAAAGCTACATTGCATTATAGTGCCAGCTATGCTAACACATCATGAAAGGTGATGTTTACTAAGTCTAAGGAGCACGTAGCTCAGGGTCAGGTTGTCCCCGTTGCTTTAGGATACATAGACTTTTCTAAGTAAATAAACAAACTCTTACTTACAGGATCAGTAAATAAGAGTCCTATCCTGTTTTAATGAAGCTGCAAATAACAACTGTGTTATGGTCACCAAACTGAAGAATCGACATTACTTACGAAGACAGATAAAAGGAGGAACAGTTGTCTAATCAAACAATATTATTCTCACCAGCACTTCATGGCAGATTTTCTTCAGCTCTGCCTCAATCATTAAACGGTAGGCTTTGACCTGCTCCCGCTTCTTCTCATCAGCCTCAGCCTTCTGCTCGATGCTGGACACCACGCGCCACGAGGAGCGGCGGGCACCCACCACATTCTTGTAGGCCACCGACAGCAAGTTACGCTCCTCATTCGACAGCTCCTTCTCGCTCATCTCCGTCACGGCCTTCATTTCATTGGCCATGTCATCATAGCGCTCAGCCTGCTCGGCCAGCTTGGCCTTCTGCACCCTACTAGCCTGAGATGGGTCGGACATGACTGCTCACTGTAAAAAAGGGACAGCAAAGGAGAAAACAAGGCAGCTGGAGGTCAGTTAAGGAAATAAGTAGCAAGACAACGTATGTGTTTTAACTGGTACCTATTTAGCAGAGATGTCCATTACTAAATGAGTGAAAAACAAATACAATTTTTGACTTCAAGATAATTAAATGGAGCAAACTGGTAGCTAGAGTACCAGGAAAATAAAGAATACTTTTGTCCTCACTTGTACCAGTGTACAAGTGAGGACAAAAGTAAGAGGGGATGTCATGCTTAAACCAACAAACGTTTTTCGAAATGCATCTTTGTTGGCGTAATTTCAAAAATTGCCAAGAAAATATGTAGTTGCATAAAATAAAAAGCATGCCTGCACGGCCTGTAAGCACAGCGATTTGAGAAAAGAGGTAATACTACTTATAACCACTGTACTAGGCCTGTAAGTTACACAGTTGTGATTTATAGCTGTATAGGTCTGTATGAGCTGAGCTGTAGTTTACAGTGTAAAGGCAGTCTATGTAGAGTATATGCACAGGCTAACACAGGAATCCTCATCATGATCATCAATAGCCTACTTCCATTTGACCCTTTCACAGTAGCCAGAGGGCTTCCACACAATCAATCACTTTTTTCCATTCTACAATCCATGCAGCATGGCGTCTTCAAAACCTGTCCTCTGATACAGAAATGAAAGCAAATCCTTCCTAGTTCACAACCTCTATAGAGATGGACAACCAAATAAATTGAAAAAATGGAAAATACTGAAGCCACTAAGAAACTGTCAGCTTGGTGATGAACCCACTTGGAAAGAATTTGTCAAAATAATGTTGTGTAGAATATTTTACGACTCCACAGATCTTTTTTTTTTCTTTAAAAATGTGGCATTACTAAATAAAAGTGCATAACAGTAAAGTCGTGTAGTCTACGTCTCGTGTAAATGTCGGAGGATATTGGCCAGAAGAATGCACGCTGCAGTCACGGTACAGATACGTACAAGAAGAACTTGATCCAGAATTGCTGGCAAGCCTCCAGGGCAAATGCAGACTTGCCCTCCTCTTTCACCCGTACGCTCACACACCACACCCTTCCCCGTACCTGTGGCTTGGCTATCAAGCAGAAACTCAAGTGGGTAAAAGAAAGCGTGTTTGGGCGTAAGTATTTTCGGCAGACGTTGATTCAAAAGCCCCTTTTTATTCGCAATCACCATTCTGGCGAAAACACACAATTCAGTAAATGAAACGCAACCGCAACACTTAGGCCCTCGTGATCCGTCTTCAGTATGGCGCCGACTATTTCCTGAAGCACTGCATGCTACACATCTTGTAGGAGCGGAATAGGGGTTATACCCATTTTCATAGCTACTCTGTCATACTCGTAATGTGTAGTAGCACATTTTTGACACTGAAAGAACCGAAAAATATACCCCAGCTTGGTGGGACGCCTAGGCGTGTATCGTAGTTTAACTTAGCTAGCTGCCTGCCTGGTGGCACATGTGATAAAATTACACTTGCCCCTTTTGTTGGTTCCCTTAATGCACCAATTACTTGGCACCTGACAAAAGCAAACAAACCTAATACAGTACATTACAATGGCATTCGTGTAACGGTACCCTCGTGGTACTATTAGCAAGTCTGCAATGATTAAAAACGCTATAACTGATGTTAGGATAATACATGTAGCATAACCAGCGGTGGCTAATATTCCGCTAGGACGAACCATTTTTCATCATATATGACGGTTTATTGCAACAAGCAACATGCATACTTAACCAATTAACTGATAAATGACTTGGGTTAAAGACTTTAATGTTTGTAGCCAGTGGGACTACATTTCAGAGCTTCAACCTTCGACACTGACACGCCTTCGACGTCTGTCCGTCTGATGTTCCCTTTTGAAACCAGCCATTACACATATCCCGCACTGTAACGTTCGCTAGGCTATCCATTGTTCTTCAGTTAGATGAGCGTCGCGGCTACACGCAGCCCTACAGCCAACCAAAGACAGTATGCTTCTATTATCACTATATCTAATGATATGTCAGAAGACTTCACAATGAATTATGGCAACGTAAAAGTGCAGTTTTTAAAGCTATTAGTCATTTCTTACCTGAGTACTGGCGTCGGCTTGCCAAGCTACAGCTGATTCTCAGCCCCTCCGACTGAATGTAGTCCACGGGGTTTCCTTCCAATCACACCAGTCCAAGGCACGGCCAGAGCGCAGGGGGACTTACGTCATACGTTACCAGGGCAACCACTCGAGAGGTTTTGTGGGAGTTGTAGTTCTCTATTACCATTTCCTCCCAAGTCTTCATGTGGCAAATTCCTGCAAATAATACACTCAAACTAGGCACATTTGGATGATTGTGTACTAATACTATGATCTTGCATTACAAGCACTTCTGATTACGTTCACTGTGTTACATTAAGTAAACAGAGATGTTAACAGTGACTTTGACAAAGAAGTCAATGTCACTAGCAGGATAGCACACCGTCTTACTGTACTTCACAGTTTTGTAGCTGAGCAGAGACAGCACATACAATATAGTGTTCAATGCTAAAAAGATTTTTAAGCTTTGAATGGCACCCATGTTAACTCGGTACTCAAAACAACCAAGCTCAGCTACCTCAGCTTGAGAAGCCTTGAACAAAATGAGATATTGTTATTTGGCATAGGAGTATTTGCTGCAGATGCTGAGGGCATCACAAACTAGAACACAGGACACAGCTACAGTATATCTTGCCTAATAGAAACTACTATTTCTGCATTCTGGTTGGTTTCCAAGGGGAGAGAGTGAAGCTATTTTTGCCTTGTCACATGTTTTCCCCTTGGGCCAAGGTTTCAAGCTTGTAACCTATTTAAGGGCAGATCAGATAGTATTGGCTGTAATGAAATGTGCAGACACTAGTGCAAAAAAAATAAAAATTAAAAACTGAAAGTCTCCTCACTTGTCAATTTGTGGTCCAGGAAGGGTGTAGCACCAAACCAGATATGTCACATAAAGAAATAAAATAGGTTAAGGGGTCATTTCCATCCAACATGGATGTTCTTGAAATAAAAAAAAAACTTTGATAATGACTATTAAGTTCATAGAACCTTGCAAAATCCTAAAGCTCTCTGCTAAATACTTTTTTTTAGTGATGAGCTTGGCCCTCTGGCTAAATTTGATCATTTTTGTGATTTCTTCTTAGCCTCACTAATCGCTCATTTTTCACTAGATTGGGTTGAAATTGAATAATAATAATAAAAATAATCTAACCTTTATTGATCCCCTTGGGTTCCTTCCTTCTCTGCATTGACCCATCCTATTCAAAGTTAACCTTAACTATACATACTAGGAGCAGTGGGTTGCCACGGTGCAGCGCCCAGGGAGCAGTCGGGTTAAGGGCCTTGCTCAAGGGCCCACAGTGGTGGTGACTGGGACAAGCGGTCGCTCTCACTTTCCCATCTCAACCTCTTGCCAGTCCAGGGACTTGAACCAGCGACCCACCGGTTACAAGTTTGCTTCACAAACCACTAGGACACCACTGCCCCTCAAATTTGTACTGAACATCCACGAAACCATACAGATAATTTATCATCTCCACAATTTCTTACTTTCTTGCAATCAAAATTTGATTCTTTGTAGTATTAGAATAGTTATATTATAACTATAAGTTATTTGGAAAGCCATAAAAAATGACTGCCACAGTTTTTGCAAAATATACTGTAATTTCAGAGCCAAAAAAAACTATGTTTTCCAGATGTAAGAATTTGTACAGTATCAACAGTACTTATTTGTACTTTCTACTGTTGCTTCCTACATGTTCGCACTATCACCTTTGCTCCTGTAACGCTGCAAATTTCCCCACTGTGGCATTAATCAAGGCTTATCTTATCATAGCTCTCATCTTATTCGGTACACTTGTGAAATGTAATGCAATCCTCTACATCAGCTCTGCCATAAACTCTTCTTTTGCGAAGCTTCTACATTCTTAGCATTTGTTAGCGTTGTCAAAAAGGTGACAATGCTACTTCCTCTTTATTCACTACTCTATTTATTATTGAGGTCATGGTGGCTGGTGCTGGTGGACTGCTGTTTAACTGTGTTCCTAACATTCTCCTGTCTACTACCGAATTGGATAAAATATTAGGAGCACTTTTTTTCAGCATATTTTGCCACCCTCACATAAGTTAATGGGTTGGACAAACATTTTTATATCTCTGCTTCTTTAAAATATGTAGGCTCTGTCACACATAGGTAAGATATAAAATAGAATCTCTAAAAGAACGTGTTACGTAAACTCTTCTTTTTTGCAAGCATTCATCTTGTACCTGGTCTTCCATGGGTGTAGCAGAGGGTGTGAACAAGTGGTATTTGTCTTCAGGGTGAAAGAAACTATTGTTCAGGCATGTTCACAGAACCTGTTGGGCCAGTAGTACGTCACGCTGACCCCACTGTTTACCATTCCACGGTCACAAGATGAGCTCTACGCTTCCACATCAGTAAAGAGTGTGAGGGGGTATGCAGACAAAGCAGGGAGAGCTTATTCGGAGCCAGAACCCTGATAGTATAGTTTGGCACGGGAAATCAAATCTGGCATTGAAAACGAAACATTGGAATATTAGTATTTGAAGAAGTTGTATTGAAAAAAAACATTTGCCCATGCAAAAGTTAAGCTAAAAAAACAGATGTTAAAAATGATTTAACTTTATTTGTATATTGTTTTGTATTTTTATGTGCTTTTCAATTACAATCGTGTGATTTTTTTTTTTCATCATGTCTGCCTCTTTACAGTGATTTAGTTTACACTGTCAGTACTTTTTAAATGTCACAGGTTTCCGTTTCAACTTTGTGCTACTGCTTTGGAGTGGAGTGGGTTGAGGGGAGGGGCAAGGAGCGTGTGATTTACATATCATTTGTATTTATTTCACAAACAGCCGAATTATGCTCCACTGTGCTTTACTATTTTCCACTGTGGCAAGATGTCGAAGCTCATAGAAAACACATGTAAATAAAATCACTTGATTTGAAACCTGACATTCGAACACCTCATTTCAATCTTTTCCCAAGTCAGTTTTGGTCACACACCTGTCTGAGCATCTACCTTAACATGCATGTTAGGGAACATTGTTAAATTGTAGTGTCTATGGATACGCAGGTGGTTAGAAAGTGGAGAGTTTAGCCTGTGTTTAGTTTATAGGAGTTCATCACATCAGGGAACCTCAGGGATCAGACAGATTTGTTTTTGCTAATATCAAATGCACTCAGACAGGTGACCACAAATACCGGGAAAAGAGTGAAATAAAGCGTTGTAAAGTCAGGTTTCCCCGAGTTGAAATTAGGGGATATAAGTTTTCTATGTGCTGAGTTTTCTATCCATCATGGCTGAAAGTAGTGGGATACTTAATCTTCTTGCCGCCAAGAAATTTTAACTTGCACAGTCATCATTTCATCAAACTAACTGCATTGCCCACAATCTATTTGTTCTTTAATGCAGAAATAAAACATAATTTGTGGTTACAGTACCACAGCAATACCTGGAATCAGCACAGGATTTTTAATTGGACAACACTTTTGTGTTGTCCAATTAAAATGTGTTTTATACTTCTCTGAATTGTTCAAATGTTTTCTAAAGTATAAGGCTTTTTTTCTCTCCTCCCTTACTGTAGGCTCCCCATTATTGTAAACAGTTTGGAGTGCCAGATGTTCTATGTTCTGGCTCTCAGTTCATAGTTTT
>OMNN01028038.1:0-32313 GCA_900302755.1 Chromis chromis
CCAGCAGCGGTGGAAATGGACTCAAAAGTCATAATATGTGTCCTTTTTCTCCAGGACGTCTCTGGTCTGATCAGATTTATTGGAATGAAACCCGGGACACACTAGTTTTGCACACACACACTGTTGCGCTGAAATTCGGTGTCGCGGAAACACGGAAGTGCCGGCGCTGGGCAGCGGACCTCCACAGACCTTCTGGTGACGTAACGGCGTGGCTCCAACTTGGCTCCTGGCCAGTGGAAACGCAAAGCGGTTCTTAGGAAGAACGCAGTTTGAACCAACAAAGCTCCGAACTAGAACTAGCTCCGAACGAGAACTAGAACCACGGCGGTGGAAACACGGTATGTGTGAATAATCTTGTAGGCTGAAGTTCTCTGAGCTTTTGCACCAACTACGCTTCCTAAAAACTGAAAAATCAACTTTTTAGATTTCACTATACATTTCCATAAAACCATGAAATTTAGGCTTTGATGGTTTCTAGTAAAATGCCAAAGTACTAGGATTAAAGTAAAAATGGGAGTCAAAGGTTATTTTCAGCAAGGTGCTACATACCTTTTGTTACACAAAGAAATTTCAAAATACATGTTTATCCTTGGCTTAGCTATTACACAAGGATGACTCTGATGAATTGCACCTAATATCCTGGGCAATATAAACACTTCAGTTATTTCTACACTTGTTGGCAGCCCATTTGACTCATTTTCCACACCATCTTTGCTTCACTGGGGCAATAGAGGGGCAGTATTCACACCTCTTCTGTACTGACTACAGTATACAACCGACCAGTGACTCAAATTCTGGTTTTCAGGGGGAGCTAATGTGGATGAGTTTGGCTCACAGGCACAGGGTGGTTATGGGGGGTTGGGGTTACATTTGGAGAATCTGTGCATGTGTTTGCACGTTGCCTCTGCAGTCTGGTTGCATTCTCAGGCCTCACCCTTTACTTGTTCCTTTGCAGTGTCCTGTTATTTAAAGGTTAAGGTTACTTCTTGCTGTAGTAAGCAACCTTATATTAACCCTTCGAAAATGTAGCATTCACACCCTCTGGCAGTAATTCAGCACGACTCAATCTGGTGACCTGGCATAGAGTGGGATTTTTATGTAGCCAAAGGCATGACAAACGGAGTACCTTATCAGGTGATGAAAAGACAGCAGAAATGGTAGCCTGAGGCGCAAGAAAGAAATGTGCTGGTGGCACCACTGCTCTGCGTTATGCAATCCAAGAGAACAGTTTGAACATGTATATTCTCCAAACTTGTGTAGGCTTTTATGGTTCAGAGCCAGTAGCCCATTAGCAGACAGATAAAAATTCATAATATGATCCCAGACTGGGTCTTCTACTCTATTGGACATGCACAGAGAAAGACATAGACAATGCCAATCTGTTCAATGCTAGAATCAAGATTTTAAATGAATTCTAAATTTAACATTTTATAGTGTTGACAGACAAAACATAATATAACTATGCAATTTTCTGAAAGGGTTTTGTGAGTTTGCTAGGATTCCAGTCCAGCTGATATATAGCTTAGATCATATCTGTTAAGGACATCTGTTCAAGTGAGTGGACAACATATCAATCTTCATCTTTCTCAGGTATTTCCAGTGACATTCAAAGAGTGAATGAATGCTGCCTAACTGCATGGAGGTAAACCTCTTGCACACCTTAGTTTGCCCCCTCAGGCTTAACACCACAGCCAGGTGACTGTAATCCATCTACAGACAACAGCTTAGATGAAGAATAACAGCTTTGGATCCTTAGCCGTCTTGGCCTCACATACATTGGGCTATTTTGAGGCTGCGTAATCCAAACTAAACTGCCCTCCCCAACACTGGGCCAAATGTAAAATGCCACTGGCCAAAATGGCAAATGTAACTTTCTTAGTAGAGGTGAGCAATTTTATAATCGTATATTATATTATGGATGGTTTTGTTTTGGCATCTCCACATGAACTAAGCAAAAGTGTGATTGATTGAGTTGGTTGAGGTGTAGCTTTTTTGTAAACAGAGGACAGCATGAAGAATAGTGGTAAGAGGACCAGAACCTTGAAAGAAGCGTCAAAGCGGTGGAGATATGAATCACCACTTCTAGTTCAACCTTTCATTTTAAAATGAGAGAGAAAACAGGATACAGAGATTTGTTAGTTGGATCTTTAGCTTCGAGGACAAGTGACAGGCTTTGCATCCAGGCAACCATGTGTGCAACTAATCATGTGATAACATGAGTTCAACTAAATCTGTGGGGCGAACAGTGAATCACATCTTGAATTGTGATTCTCAGTCATACGACCTTTTGTCCAGACTGCCCACCCTTTATGCTTAGTAATGACTTCATCATAAATGTGCCCTCAGTACTGAGAGTCTGTCACACTGATATCCACCGAACACGGCAGGATGCCTCAACTCAACACAGAGATATGGAGTCTGAACAAAGAGACTAACTCAGAGAAAATGTATCATTTTTATAGCACTCTTAAAACATTAAAAACAATTGTGGTTATTAATATATTGGTATGGGGTTTTAAAGAAATACAAAGCAACAGAATTCAGCTGGATAGCTCAGTGACTAACACCCCAGACCTTGGCATGGGAGATTGGTGGTTCAAATCCCGGTCAGGGCGCAGGTATCCAGTGAGGACCCTTAGGCAAGGTCCTTAATGCTGCCCGCCTATCTACCTATGTACGTCGCTTTGGATAAAAGCGTCTGCTAAATGAAATTGTAGCTTGTAATTTGTAAAAATTCAAAAGTCAAAGGCCTAGTAATAGGCAAAAGGTAAAGGAACAGTAATGTCATACAAAGACACTTCAACACTTCAAAAACAGTGGTTACATTTAAAGAATGGGTCATTATATAAAAACATCAATAATATGCAAATTGGCATGCGAGCCACTTGTAGTTAAGTTTACAGCGATTTACTCACAATGTTTAAAAGTGGTTGAGTGATTATCAGCCTGGTCAATTATCAGATTCAATATTCAACCTTTATTAAAAACTAATTTTGGATTAAATAAATGAAATCATAAACATGCTGCTTTGGTTCTGAGGCCTTTGTGTGTCTGTATTCTGTGGTCTCGAGCAATGCCCCGCCCACAGCACAAACTGATATTGAATAGGGTGAAATGTTCTCTTTAATTAAACACATAGACGGATGACAGCTTCAAGGAAAAACCAGAATCCTTGACCTCTACAGTGAGGGGATCTGGTGGCTCTGTAATGCTATCAAGGGCATTTTGCTGACATGGTTTGGGTCCACAAGTCCTCTAAAAAGGAAGGGTCATTGCAAATCAATACGAAGCCGTTCTGAGTGATCACCTTTACCCTATGATTAAACAATTCAATTCTAATAAGGGTGGCCTCTTCCGAGGTATGAGGGGTCACTGAATGGTTTACTAAATATGAACATTTTGTGGATCACATACTATAGCCTTTGCAGTCTTAAGATCTCAACCTAACTGAACATTTTCTGAGAAATTTTGGACCAACTTGTTAGACGGTACTCTCCAGCACCATCATCAAAACATCATTAGAGGGAATATCTTTTGGAAAAATAGTGTTTCATCCCTTCATTAGTGTTACAGAGACTTGGAGAATCAATAGCAAGGCACTTTGAAGCTGGTCCAGCAGAATGTGGTTGTCCACACCTAAGACATGTTACCTTGGTTTTTCCTTTATTTTAATCGCCCATCTGCACGTAAAGCATAAATAAATGCATTTCAGTGAGGGTTTGTGTTCATGTTTGTGTTATTCTAAATTTTGACACTAAGCAAAGTGTATCAGTTACGTGATTCCTAAAGACTGGTGTCAGTAGAGGCCCTGAAAAAACATGACCCTACTCTCCTGTTTAAGAAAGTGTTTATAATATAATAGTTAACATTTCTCCCAAGATGAATTTTAAGTCATTTGTCACACAGACACCGGCAGGGAAAAATAAAGAGCAAAGGAGCAGTCTGTATCAAATTGCCTACATTATTTTCTATTTTGTATACACTGCTATTCTTTACCATCATTTACAGCACTGTCTATCATCTGGAAAAGATTTCTTACTAACATATAAATAGAAAATGATGCACCTATAAATACATTAATAAATGCAGCTGTTCACTTTCTCCTCAGCGAATTCAGAGTTCTGCTCAATCTAAAAACACCACTTCTGTCCGCTGGCAACAGACTTGCTTTACTGAATGATTATAAGAAACAAGCTGAGCAAAAGATTAAGGAGTGGCTTTATATATTAATATCAAGCCTGTAAGAACAACGGAACTGAGAGATCTACGGATTATATGGCCATCTCTTTGTGCGGTATATTACTGTGTGTAAACCACTGGTTAAAGGTTTTATATTTGTGACTTGCTGCCAGGAATATTTGTGTGTCCTCTGTCTGCCAAGTTGGTGCTCTGTCCAGAATATGAGTACTGGCCCAGAGCAAATATTCAGCAAAGGAAGAGAAAGAGAGCAGAGAGCAAAGATAAGCTGTCTTGCATGGGAAGATCTGCTCTCTCATGACACAGAGCCCTAGGAGCTTATCCTGCATGTGCACAACAGGAAGCCGAAGAAGAGCTCGCTGCTCAAATACTCACACATACGTTTTGCCGTTGTGCACACAGCAAAATCATAGAATATCAATACCCATAATATCACTACTGTAAATCTACACAGAGGTCACTGAAGCAAACGTTGCAGATGATTTGCTCAAAGCGGACAGCACACTTGCAGCCTACACTGACAGTATATCCCACCGCTGGACAGCTGTCATATCGCATTAGTCAATCAGCTGCAACAACACAAAGGCTGATAGTTGCAAGTGAGGCTTAATGGTAACATCAAAAGGTCGAAGGAGACTTCACTGAGGATCATCATTTGGAAATTTTAAGGTCTGACTCACCGAATGGTTGACTCCCCACATAAGCACGCTGAGCAGAGGGTCGCTGGCACGGAAGAGCTTCACTTTCTGAGCAACGAAGTGTTTTTTCTTGGTCTTCGTTTTGCTCGCAATTGATGCGGCAATGCTGCTCGCCGAAGCCATCTCTAAGCAAACTGGCTGGTTGTTGCAGTCTGTGCGATAATCCCGACAGTGTCTTCCCTTGAAGCGGGCACGCCGGCCACCAGCTCACGATTCGGCGACACCAATACTATTCATTTAGCCCGCTCGCAAATCAAAGTGCCCCAATTCTTTTCTTCATTCAGCGTCCCACACAGCTTGACTGACGCTACGGCCCAACCTCGACAAGGACTAATGTGAGAAAATGCGCCGTGCTTAAGCTAATACTGCTGCTCTCCTACACCTAACAGTCCTCCGCTTCCCCCAGCCCACATCATAAGTCTTCCTTCCTTGACTCGGCTGGAGCTCTCCGCACCCCTGCGATGTGAGCTCTCACTGAGCTGGCGCTAGCATAGCAGAGGAGTTTGCTAGCTAGCGAGCAGCAACGATAAATTTCGTAAAATAAATAAACGCAGAAAACAGGAAAAACGCCAAACCCAGAGAGAAACGACAAGCGAATGAAGGTGTAGTCTTAAAACAAATTAATAAAATGACACATTAATGATGCGGAGTGGCTAACTAAACGCTTTGGACTATCAGCTAAGTCCCTCCGACCTTCGTTAGCGAGTCTGCACTGTAGTTAGCCAAATGACGGCACAAAGCAGAACGGGACTCCGCTCACCAGCTAGCTACCGTTAGCCTGCAAGCTAACTACTACCATTAGCTAGATGCTCAAAACTAGCAAAGCGACTCAGCCCTCCTCCTACGCGTTTGCGGTTAGTCCGTAGAGATGACAGGGGTGTATCCTGTCATGTCCTTGCCCCCGCTTGAATTAAAACACCCAGGAGCGGATATTTCGACGTGAAATCAACGGGTGGTCAACTCCGTTTGCAGCACTGATGTTCATGTGTGCTGCTGTCAACTGACAGCTCGACGGGATGGGAGGTGACAGCCTGAGCTTTGCAGTGTCTGTCCCGCTGATTCGCTGCAGCTCCCTCCCTCCGCCGGGCCTATGCTACGTTTCTGTGCTTTTAAATAGCACACACGAGTCTTTTTTGCATCAGTCTGCATTAGCATTTCGATTTAACTTTCATACCTACACCTGAAACGTTATGAATTAATCACAAAAAAAACTCCTTTCACTTGATGAGGCGGGCGTGTGATAATGCGTGTTTTACCTACCCCCCCCTAATTTTTCTCGTGCATCTCGTGTAATAGTAATGCATTAGCAGAAACCTGTCCACCATCCTCGCCATCCCCCATTCTTGGCTTGCTTCAGATGAGATTAATCTCAGGCTCATTTCAGGAAGCAGAGTGATAATGTCCCACACCGCCAGAGGTAATGTCTTTAGAGGTCATTTGGTCTTCTGCTGCACACTGTGCTGTTTCCACTGGCACATTGCTGTGTCAGTACCTCTATAAAGGAAGGAGGCCTCAATGTGCTGATGCTGTATATAGCTCATTTGTTTTATGACTCACTCTTCACAGCAGTACATTTATACCCCAATACTATCCCTTCAACCTGCACAGGGCGGACCCCCATTCCTTCACACGGGCACCACACTTTTCTGCATTTGACCCATCCTATGTAGTATAGTATGTAGTATACAGTATACAACGGTGGCCGCAGTGGGATTCGATCCTCTGACCTTCTGATCAGTAATCAGGGGCTTAACCTGTTTGCGCCACCACTCCCCCCTGCATTGACCTACAAATATCATTCAACATTATCCCTCTTCATTTATTTATTGTTGTTGCGGGATTTAACCTACCCATTTGGGCAATTTTGCGCTATATGATTATTAATCGATTAGTACACAAGGACAACTTTTATTTTGTAATTCCGCATGTCACTGTACACTTTTAGTTTCGCTGTGGTGTTCATGCGACGTATACAAATCGTTGAATAAAGTTGTTCCAGCTCCTATCCTACTGTAATTTTTTTATGTCTCGAAAAACGAATGACTGCACTGTTGTGTATAACCTTTGCTATAGTTTAAAATTAAGCCGCTAATATAGAAATATTAACAAATAAATAAATGTTCAAACCGTTATTTAGCCCAACGTGTCAGCCGTTGCCTAGCAACGTAACGTCAACCTCCTTTCCCCAAACACTGAACCTACAGTCCGGTCCCTGTGGTCGGTCCTGAGTATAAGTCTACTTGTCCTTTAGTTTGGGAAGAAGAGGTAAGTCACAGTGGATATTTGAGATAGCAATGTGTAATTTGTCTGTTTGGTTTTGTGAGCGCTATTTGTGAACACCGCTAAGAAGCCGGTTAGCTTGGTAGTTTAACTAGCTAGCATTATGGTCACAGAGCACAGAATTTAGTGCACTGGACAGATATTGAACGACTGTCTGCGATCAATAAACGCTGTTTGGACACATATAGGACACGATGGAAAAGAAAACCAAGAATAAGAGCGCAACTCCGTGCAAGGAAACGGTAAGAGATTGATGCAGTACTGTAGAACTGACGTGTTATAAGAAAATGCACATACTGTAGCCTACATCCCAGACCTTAGATCTGTTACAAAGCATCTGCAACTCTCTCTCTCTTTCCCCTGACACTCATAGTTTGAGCAGCTAGTTGTTGAGAGTAAAACCCCAGCAACAGCAGTGCTTCTGTTGAACTCCCCAGAGGAGGACATCCTTGTCAAAGCCTGCGAAGCAATCCATACATTAGCAGAGAAAGGTACACTGCTTTCCCTTACAGATATTATTTTTTGTGACCATCCTTGCAGCTGAAAAGCACAACATTGAATTAGGGTTGACGCTGCTTGTCTGATTTTCTCTGATCTTACACACCTTATTTCAGATTTAATCCTGTCTCCTTTCTCATTCTTCTTTTATGTATCTTCTTATATTTTACTGTAACGAAATCTCAGTGTTTGCCTTCACTTATTCACTCATAGCTCAAGTTTGTCTGGTTCTATGCCCATTTTTTTCCCTGTTCACTGTCTCCCCCTGTTGTTAGGAGATGAGAGCAAGGTTTCCCTGCTGGGACTTGGGGCATTGGAGCCTCTCTGCAGACTCATTACTCACAACAACAAGCTGGTTAGACGCAATGCCTTCATGGCCCTGGGCATCATGGCCACCAACGGTGTGTCAAACCGCTTACATCATAAATGCACACTCAACTGCAGTGACCTTTGTTGGCTTACAAATCAACTTATGCAACTGCCTGATTATACAATTGACAGTATAGTTTCCTAACCATCTACGTAATTAGTTATTCAGCATTTGACTTTGTTAAATAACGTTGGGACTGATGCCTGCTTTCACTGAATAACTGAGCAGTGACTTTGTCTCTTGTTTTAACTGACAGGTGATGTAAAGACCGCTCTGAAAAAATTAGATGCCGTTCCATCGATTATAGAAAAACTGTCACTTGAAGGTGAGCAATTTTGACTGCAAGATGAATAGACCCAGAAATAGATATTTACTGTATATTAGCTTCAATAAAATGAAGAAAACAAAAGATACTTAATTTATTAATCATTTTTATCCTGTTAAATTTCTCTTCTATTCAGAAGACACAGTCATTCATGAGTTTGCAACACTGTGTCTGGCCTCTCTGTCGGCGGATTTCATTTGTAAGGCCCAAATCTTTGACAACAAAGGCCTGCCACCTCTAATCCAGCTCTTATCCAGCCCAGACCCAGATGTCATGAAGAACGCGCTAGAGATCATCTTTAACCTAGTTCAGGTGACTCCATGTCATCTGCCTAGAGGAGATTACAAGCCTATAAAGTTATACTGCTTGTCATATTAAGCATATTGATGTTACATTTGTCGGTACCTCATAAGCCACTAAACACATCATTGTTTGTTTTGTAAGATATAGTTGAAAAACAAATGATTAAAAAAATTCTTGTGAACCTTTCGTAACCTCTGTCGTTCCGTTTGTATGAAGGACTATCAATGCCGCCTGGCGGTTCACGAGTTAGGCGGGATCCCTCCACTCCTGAAGCTGTTGAAGTCGGACTTCCCTGTCATTCAACAACTGGTTTTACAGACGCTGCAGAATATCACCACTGATGGAGATACGCGCAACACCTTCAGGGAGGAGCAGGGATTTGAGAGGCTCATGGATATCCTTAATAGCATGGTAGATGTAGATAGAGCACATGCTTTTGTTAACATATGTCTTCACCCTGCTGCTCCGTGTTAAATGAGAAGAAAGAATATAGAGACTGCCTATATGTGCATTTTTATGACTGCACCATTAGCTGAAAATGGTGCCCTTTAAAATAACACTTATTCTGAACCCTTAATGCATTTTCTATAACGTTCAAGCTCTGTGTCCTCTACATTTTCTGCTCCTATCTTTTCAATCTTACAGGACTTCAGTGACCTACATGCTGACGCCTTACAAGTAGTGGCTAACTGTTTGAGTGACAGTGAGAGTGTCCAGCTGATCCACAACAGTGGAGGGCTGACTAGGTTGATGGAATTCGTCCTCACCCCCAACATGCCTGAAATCCAGTCCAACACTGTTAAATGTATCACCAGAGTGGCTCAGAGCTGTACGTACAGAAAATTACGAGAGATAACGGCTTGCTTTTAACAGCAAGTCATAAAGGATACAGCGCAACACACTCATAGTAGAATTGTGTTTTCTTTCTTTCTATTGATACATGTGTGCATGTTCATGGGTGCATGCCTGTGTGTGTAGCTGAGAGTCGTGAAGTGCTACACAAGCAGGATGTGGAGAAGGTTCTGGTAGAGCTTCTATCTGTGGCTGACATCAAGGTGAAATCATCCACCTGTCAGGCTGTGGCCGCCATGAGCCTTCACCTAGCCAGCAAAGACAGCTTCAGAGACCTGGGTACATACACCTCCACTAGACACTAGACAACCACAACATTGGCATGCTCACCGCAACAAAGTGTGAATGAGTCGTATTTCTCTGTGTTGCAGGTGCTATCCCTGCAGTTGTGCAGTTGCTGAGCAGTGAGAACTTGATGCTGATAGCAGCCGCGACCCAGGCCCTGTCTAACCTCACACATAACAACAAGCGCAACGCCTTGTGAGTGACAGACAACCAGAATGATCTCCTTCCTCCACTTCAGAATTTCTGTTACTCACAAATATCCTCTTAATCTTGGAGCCAATCAAGTCTTACAACATTTTCAAAGTGTGTATGCCACATAGTACTAATAATCCGATTAATGTATTGCCAAATGTGTAAGACTAGGTGATAAGTCTGAGGCCTTTAAAACTAAAGGGGGTGCCATTTTAAAAATGAACAGAATGCCTTTCTCTCCAGTATTTCATAAATGATTTAATGCATCATGTGTCTCCACATGGTGCCCTCTCACTGAATCTCTTTACCTCTCTTCTCCCCCTTTCTCCACTCTGTTCCACATTCTCCAGACAAATCTTCCCTGCACCCATTACCTCTCGCTGTCTGACTTCATATTTCAACATTACTGCTTCCTTCATTCCTAAGGTCACTGATTTTTACCTCTACCTCCTCTGTGCAATCCCCTCACTGTTCTTACTTGTATTGTTTTTCTATCATTTGTACAAATCAGATGTATGAGGCACATGTTACATACAGATTACAGAAATACTGTGCTGTATGCATATACGAATGACTACATTTATGGTCACCTCTCTATGTTTGAGTAAATCTCCCATCCATTTCTTTGATATCTTCCAGGGCGGTGTATGAGGCAGGAGGCCATGAGATCCTTGTCCAGCAGCTGTATGGAAGCTGTCCAAGGACGGTGACTAATTCTGCAGCCACACTTTGCAACATGGCAGGACAGGAGACCATTCGTAGTAGCATCTTGTCACATGGAGTCATGCAGGCTCTGGTGGAGCCCTTGAAGTCCCCAGATGCACAGGTCCTCATCAACACTACACTGTGCCTGTCAGTGCTAGCCTGCGAAAAAGAAGCTAGGGCAGAGGTTGGTATTTGTATGTGTTGAATGACTGCTCAGATTGCTAACTCTTGTTTGCATAGGATGAGATTATTATGAAATCTGGTGTTTAACATAAAGGAAAAATATAGGGTAATTTTACTGATTTTACTGAATACTCATCATTACTGCTACTGTCAGCTTATCCACTACAAAAACTATGAAACAACAACAAAAAACATTATAAGCAATAGTTTATAATAAATTGTTCACATTTTTTAATATGCTTTGTCCAACTACTTAAAATTTATCCCCTGTTCAACATAGCTACAAAGAGCTGGAGGCCTTCAGCCTTTGGTCAATTTGCTACATTCCTATCACAAGGAGGTGCTGCACAACACATGCTTGGCAGTCAGTGTCTGTGCCAGTGATGAGTCCACTGCTGTGGAGATGTGCAAATATGGGTAAGATAAGGAGATGACATATAAAAATGAAATGAGAAGCATGACTGATGAAATGTAGTACTGGAGGAGAATTATTGAGCAGCGTAAAGCAACAGCACAGTTAGATGTCTTAAACAACTCAGTGTAGTCTCTTAAATAGCCACCTGATGGCAGTATAGGACAGTGTTATATTAAATGTGACCACATGTAATGGAATGGGTCATTTTGTTCAGATGCACGAAAATTTGTTAGTGTGTTTTATATTTATTATCAATGTCTGAATATGTGTATGTGCATGTTGTCTTTATCTGTCTCAGAGCCCTGGAAACACTTGAGGAAATCAGCCAGTCAGTGAATCGTAGGAACAGTTTCACCAAGCTGGCCATGACCTGCCTGCTTAACTCCAACTTGTCTGTTACATACAGCTTGACAGGTCATCTGACCTCCACTCACATTATTACAGATGGCTTCTATGATGCTGGGAAGGTATGTTATTTATTGCAGTTCGTTTGCCACAGAAACCACCTCAAGGAACATAGATAAAATTAGACAAAATAGCTACACATAGTCAGATCTGTTTTAGGAATGTGATCGCAACAACAGAACATTTGTTTTCCACTAGATTTACAAACTCTAAGTTATTACATGTAAAGGCTGCTCTCTCTTTCTGTCTCTCTCTCTCCCCCTCAGGCTCGTCCAGGTCAAAGGGTTCTGACTTTAGAGGAACTATCTAAGCAGCCAGTCAACAAGCACCAACCCATTATTGTCATCAACACAGCAAAAGAGTATGAATCCAATATTAAAACATGTTATAGTGGGTTAAGAGAACAATTTTGCTAAAATTGCATACATAAAATATAAACTGCATTTTTTAAATTATCAATTGTACATTTAAAAACATTTTTAAGCAGAAATGTGCTTTAGTTTACTCAATAAACGGAATGGAATCGTCAGTTTCAGTGTGATGCCAAACACTTTCCAAAATGTTTGGCATCACATTCAAGCCCTGTATAAACTTGGGAGAAAAGTTTGAAATGTGGGAGATATATGTTGTAATTCCCCAAACAGCACCCACCTCACACTTAAAGTAGAGTAAATGGGCACTAAGTTTCCTATACCAGCCCCACCATGTTGTTTGTTGGAACAATTTGTGGCTATTTGATTACTATCACCCTCCCCTTGTCTGCTCCAATCCAATGCTCTACTTTTCCTTCGTTCTCTTCTCTTTTTTCCCCCTCTGCACTGTTGCCTTCAGCGTGCCCCATTAGCGTGGCCCCACTGGGTAAACGATCCTTTTTTTAAGACGGCAACACAATCAGAGCCTTTGTGTTTAGGCTAATGGACTTCTGAACTTGCACCCACAATCAAAAATGTGCACAAGTGCACAGACATGCACATGTAGTTGAAGATGCCTGCACAAATTGCACATGCATGTCTTGTTAAAACACACATAAAACAAATCATCCCAAAACAAAACAAAAAAAACCCACCTTATGCATTAAAGGCTGTACATGTAGGCACTCACTGACGCTTTCAGCATTTTGATGAATTAGCATTGCAAAAGAGAGCAGTACCCCCTAAGGGTACCTCAGGTCCACCCCATTTCCACTGTCTCCCCTTCAGCATGCATGTACACACGTCTCACGCATTCTTAAGCAGTGTGTTATGTAATCCATCGGTGGTCTCATCCCTAGCTTTGTATAACCTAAGTATAACTTTGCAAACCAAAATGCCTTTTACTAGAATTAATCTCAGCTAATTTCAATGATGTAATAATTTCTCATAGTAATCACCATTACATTTTGCAAGTTTCTTGTGATGAAATAAAGCAGATATACATAATGAAGAAGGTTAACTTACACTTTATATGCAGTATTATAGTATACATACACCATACACCCCTGACAAAAAACAGATAAATATAAAAAGAACAGGGAAAAATAGAATAACATTGCTGTGTTCACTTACCTAAACCATTTTTTCTTGTCTTACTGTGGCAGGGAGACTGCAGATGTGGCAGAAGAGGTACAGAACAACCCATCAGAATCGGATACTAGCAGCAAGGAAGACCATGGGACTCCTGGGTAAGTGGGTCTGGGTCTGTGTAAACTGAGGATATTTACCATATGTAACTCGGTAATGGTCATTAGGCCTGTTAAATTCGCCTTGTTTTAGTTTGGATTTTAGTTTTGACATTTTTCTCTGTATTTAAGGCAGTGATTTGTTTTTAATTTGCTGTCCCTGTGTACAGAAAGAAGAAAGAGGAGGACAAACCGAAAGATGAGATGCAGTCCGAGTCTCTTACAGAGAAACCATGGAGCATGATGGATGATGTCTCTCTGCAGATTCTAGTTAAGGAGGCCAAAGAATCCATCCTCCCACTGAATGATGAACAAGAGCAGTATGCTGCTTTGGCCAGGTGACAAATTAATGCATTTGGCACATAGCCAACATGCAGAGATGTTAGAACAATTAGAGAGGAAAAGTTTCTCTTCTCTCTGGAGTCATGAAATCTAATTGAAACTGTATTTCTATAATAACTAAAAATGACACAGGTGGCATGTAACAGCATTAAGCAGATGCAGATACACAGCTAACACACAATACAAAAAAATACAATGAGAGGTGAGGATGCAAAAGAAATACTTCTGAAATTTGAAAGTTTCTACATTGTGATGGCTTTTGTGTGCTTGGTTTTTGTGTCTCAGGCTGGTGAGTAACGCCATGGGTGGAGCAGTGGAGATGGAAAAGTTGCACGAATTCTCTTGGATGCTGCACCTCAGTGAGCTCAAGTTTCAGCTTCAGTCTAACGTTGTTCCCATTGGTATGATCAGCAAGGGAAACTACTGTCATAGGGCACTTCTGTTTAAGGTACCACTCAACTCTCTGCCCTAACTTCTTTTAATTTTGATGTTCTCTATCTTTCAACCATTCCTTCCTTTGCAGTCCTTCCTTCTAATCCTACTTTAAGCACCTTCTAAGTTCTCTCCATTCTCTGTACATGGCCTAATTGTTTCCTTGTTTTTCTTTTTCACTCATCTCTTGTTTCCAAATAATCATACCACATCCCTTTTCACTTTTCAGTGCCTGGCTGATTGCATCGGAATAAGCTGCTCACTTGTTAGGGGTGAGTACAACCGGGCATGGAATGAGGTACTCCTCTTCATTTGGAACGACTCCAACAGTCAGCGCTCTTCACGGCCCTGCCGCTACATAGTCGACCTCATGCACCAGCCTGGAAGCCTATTGGCAGTCAATAGCCCTGCTGCTGTGCGGTACCAGACTATATAGACCAGACCAACACTGTTTAGTATGAATACTGTATGGTAATGCTTTGACTAGGCATTTTTACAGGCACTCTAGACTGTATATAATTGATTTGTTTTGTGTGTGTAGGATGTATGATCTTAAAATTGTACAGCGATTTATTGTTCACATCACAATGCATATGCACACGCAAAAGAGTAAATGTAGTTTCACTAATTGAGCTTCTCAAATAATAATTTATATGTTCACAATGTTGGAAAAAAAAAAAAAGAGCTATTTGGGGACAAACAGTACCTTTATCCATATAAAACCCTGCAAGTTATAGTTGTTTAGCAGGTAAAAATACATTAAATATATATTTATATATATATATATATTATTTTTCAGGAGATAGTTACATGTTAATTGTTAATTGCTCAACACCAAATAAAAAATTCTATTCCAGGAAATTTCGAGTGTCAAACCCTGTATTATGAGTCTGCTGCAGAGGAGGCAGTTTCAGGACCACAGTTGTAGGACTGCATTTCTAGGACCCTTGTTTGTTGTGACAGCACCACCTACCAAATTTTATTTATTATTGCTAGACTTATGGTTTTAAAGGTTTATTCCACCCATTGTTTTCTTTATTCTGATTTATTTTTTTGCTGGTATATGGGGGGTAGAAAAGCTAGTTCCCATTTGGAGTAAACAAGTGGTTGCCATGTTACCTGTCCCAAAGTGGAGTTAGTGAAAAACAAGGGTCCTAGAAGTGCAGTCCTACAACTTTGGTCCTGACTGGAGTTGAACACGCTCAAAACTGTGGAGATGACAGTGGACTTCAGGAATAGCACACCTACACTGTGACCCCTTCCCATCCGCGACAGCACTGTATTTACTGTGGAAACCTTCAGGTTTCAAGGATCACAGTCTCCCAGGGTCTGAAGTGGACAGCCGACATCAACACAATCAACAAAAAGGCCCAGCAGAGAATGTACTTCATGCACCAGCTCAGGAAGTTCAACATGCCCCAGGAGCTGCTGATCCAATTCTACACTGCGATAATTCAGTTTGCTCTCTGCAGTTCAGTTACTGTCTGGTTTGGATCAGCCACCAAAAAGGACAGAGACAGACTACAACTGACAGCCAGGACTGCAGAGAAAATCGCCTGGGTCTACCTGCCTTCCATTCATGACTTATACATGTCCAGAGTGAGTAAAAGGTCAGGTAACATCACTGCAGACCCATCACAGCCTGGACACAATCTGTTCTAGCTCTTCCCCTCTGGTGGGCGATACAGAGCACCGAACACCAAAACAACCTGACACAAGAACAGTTTCACCCCACAGGCCATCACTCTCATTAACATTTAAGCCGGGAACAACTCACTGCTGCTCCATTGCATCATCATCAACATGTATATAAGTTGTCAACTACTGTGTATTTATTGTTTAATAACTGCATTTGCACTGAACTTTGGTTCACTGTAAGTTTGCACTTAAACTCTGGTTCATTTAAAGCATGCTCTTTTACACATATACGTAGTTGACCATAGTAGTTTGACACCTATTTTCCTCCTGTGACCTGTTGCACTATTTTTTGTAAGTATGCTTTGAGAGATAAGTAAACACCAGTGTCAAATTCCTTGTATGTTTTCACATACTTATGTAAAAAAAAAAAGCTGATTCTGATTAAGCAGTGGTGTGAGCATCCTTCCCCAGGAAATTTTGAGCATCTAAACAATATTATGTGTTTGTAGCAGAGGAGATTGTAGTTTCTGGACAACTGTTGCAGGACCGCATTTTTAGGACCCTTGTTTGTTGTGACAGCGCCACCTACCAAATTTGATGATTACTACAGTGTGCGTGACTTATAGTTGTAAAAGTGTATTCCACCCAAAATACTACTTCTTGTCCGAGTACTTACATTTTTTAAAGGTCTATTCCTCCCAAATAGTTCTTTCTAATGAGCGAGTTATGGTTTTAATGGTTTATTTCACCCATTGTTTTTATTTTTGCTTACTTGTTTGGAGTAAACAAATGGTTACCGGCATCAAAAAAGTGTTATTGAAAAACAAGGGTCCTAGAATTGCGTACCTGAAAATGCATTCCCTCTATCACTGTCAAACTCTGCCAGTTGCAGTTGTTTAGCAGGTTTCTTGCAGTTCCACCCAAAATACTACTTTCTCTCAAGTACTTGGCATTATAAAAGTTTATTCCACCCAAATAGTACTTTCTATCGAGTGAGTTATGGTTTTAAAAATATATTACTCAAATAATACTTTCTAAAGAACAAGCTATGGTTTTAAAGGTTTATTCCACCCATAGTTCTTTTCCCCCCAGAACTTGTGGGTTTGAAAATCTAGCTACTGTTTAGGGTATACAAGTGGTAGTCATGTTATTTGGCCCAAAAAGGGTTAATTAAAAACAAGGGTCCTAGAAGTGCAGTCCTGAAAGTGCACCTTCTTCTGCAGCAGACCAATGAGACGACTCAGACTCAATGCTTAATTTCGTGCATTCTGGTTAACTTTTTCACACCAATTAGTTACTTTTTTTTGTAATTTATGGAGGAAATGTTTTAATTCATATAAAGGAAAGCACAAAATTCAAGCACCATGACTAAACTTTATGAGTTTAAAAATAAAAGTCTTGTTATTGTTTTCTAAATATTAAGGGGAATGCAGTTTTGTTGTTGTTATGATTTACAGCAGAACATATAGGACTGCATTTCTGGCACCCCTAGTTTGTCATGACAGCGTCATCTACAAGTCTGTAACTTACAGTGTTACATGTTGATTCCACCCAAAATAACACTTTCTGTCCAAGTACTTAGAGCTTTAAAGTTTTTTTTTCAAATAGTATTTTCTAATGAATGACTTTTAAAGGTCTATTCCACCCAAAATGCTACTTTCTCAGTTATGGTTTAAAAATATATTACTCTCAGATAATACTTTCTGAAGAACACGTTATGATTTAAAAGGTTTATTCCACCCATAATTCTTTTCCCTCCAGTATACAAGTTATTACCATGTTATTTGGCCCACAAAGGAGTTAATAAAAAACATGGGTCCTAGAAGTGTGGTCCTGAAAGTGCAGTTTCCTCTGCAGCAACCAATGAGACTCAGTGAAATGCTTAATTTCCTGCATTCTGGTTAACTTTTCTGCACCAATTAGTTGCTTATTTTTTGCAACGTATGGAGGAAATGTTTTAATTTATGTAACAAAACACACAAAATTCAATTAAATTTTTGTTTTCTACATATTAAGGGGGATACAGTTTTGTTGTTAGGATTTACAACAGAAAAAAACATATCTTTATTCAATGCAGCTCTTTGCTTGCCATAAAACAGCTACACCTGTATGCTTTTTTGACAAATTGCAGGCTATAAAAAGTCAGTGAACTGATTCCACTTTGACCCATATATAACAGGAAGTGTGATTTTTGACCGGGTCACGGTATCAGCGTGGATCATCCGAGGGAGGACCAGCGCGAACTCGCCGCGGCATGACCGATCCCGATGCAGCCAGCGGCTCCACTCCGACCTGCACTTGACTTTAGACTCACTTGACTCTCTGCGGGCAGCAAACATGTCTCGGTTCGTCGGCCGTCTCCTCCTAGTTGCTTCTCAACACGCAACAGCAAGATCCGCAGTGTTACCGAGGAGGATCCCGGTATTCCTCCGTCCTGTGTCCACATCTCAAGGTACTGAGCTGAGCTTTGGATGTTTTTTCTCTCTCTCCTGTCACAGCGCTATTTGGTGAAAGTCCCTGTAGCTGCACCATGCTGCAGCTCTCACACGCATGTTGAACAGGCCTATTGGGACTTCTTCATGTATTTGAAGGCACTTTTTTGGTGCTTGTGCAAAGAGCAGTGTGGTTAACTACAGTGGGAGGGAGTTACTTGGAATAAGCTGAATTTTAAGGCTACTTTACCTGGCAGGATGAAGTGGAATTTTACAACTGTTCTTGTTCTTGTTCAGAAATGTTACTTTGCAAACATTTGACTGTGATCTGTGATTCATAGTTTTGTGTTCTAATTGGTAAAAAGTTTTTAAAATCCTATTATAAACAGGTGGTTTTATTGATTTACCTTCACCAATATTCTAGATTGTTTGCTGCACTGTTGTCTATAATAATGTATTGTATGTTGCACATGAGAAATCTGTGACCTCTAATCTATGCAGGCCTTCAGTCTCTCACACGATACAATAAGACCACAGACTGGCACAAGAAGCTGACCCCAGAACAGTATGTTGTCACCAGAGAGAAAGGAACTGAGGAGGTGAGTCTGATCTATGAAAAATTATATGATATACCCCAAGGTCGTTGTGCTATAGTGTTCTGAATTGATAAATAGAAATGCAAACATGGACATCATTTAACCAGGAATTGCCTTGAGATTAAAATCAAAAAGATTCTAAAGTCGAGCATATATTGGACAAAAGTCCGGCACAATACAAAAAAACAGCCTTCTGAAGGTTATTCCAGGACCAGAGCGCAAAACCATGCAGCAATCTGTGTCAAATTCACACTTATCTCAGTGTTCCAGAGTGACATACATATTATCTCATGAACAACAGCGCAGTCCCAGGTGGACTTTGATCAACGCCGCATTGTTGACCTGCATCAGGTTCAGGCCGTTCTGCAACAAACCTCTCGTTTATTATGAATTAACCTCTCCCTCAGATGCATGAGTAAGCTTAAACCGCGTGCATTTCTGCTTGTGATAGTAGGACAGGTTTCTGTGCTGCACTCACAAAATTATGAGCTTAATAATTAAAAAACTAGTCACATGATTAAATCACCCTGACAGGCAACTGCTAGACCTGTGTTTGCTCTCCTGACATTGCGTTTTGATGTATTTGTGGGTCTTTCGTAGCCTTTTAGTGGGATCTACCTGAACCACTATGAGACGGGGATGTACCACTGTGTCTGCTGCGAAGCTCCACTCTTCAGGTAACAGTTTGCATCGAAGCATTAAAGTGGCATTTCATACACAAGTCTACACATCGTCTAGAATGGACAACAAGTTCTATAAAACATAATACAGTTGATGTTGAATGGAGACTCACAGGCAGGGCCGTCAACAGACTTATTTGAGTAGAAAATTACATTTAATGTAATAGACAACGATTTCATTAAAAATAATAGGTGAATGTAAGGAAAAATAAATTGAGGGTCATTCATGGGCCCCTGTGGTCCTGAGGCCCTGGACAACATACCCGGTTGTCCCCCCCCTGTTGATGTGTTTGCTCACAGGTATAAGAGAAGTGTGTTGATGGAAATAGATGTTTATGTTCCTTTCTTTCTTTCTAGCTCAGAGGCTAAGTATGACTCTGGGACAGGCTGGCCAGCATTCAAAGAGGCTCATGGGACATGGGAGCGCGACGAAAGCCAGGCCTCCATCATCCGTCGTCCTGACAACAGCCTGGGTAGTACGGGGACAGAGGTCCTTTGTAAAAATGTGAGTTTTGATTCTGAGCTAATAAGCCAAAGTTCAATTTGTTTAGTGAAATTGTGCTTGTTAATATAGATTTATGTGTGGTAATTACCCATCCGTCAGAATTTCATGCAGAATTTGCCATAAACACAACTGTTGTAGTTTTGGTTGGCTGATGACTTTCATGTGTTTGTCATACAGTGCGATGCCCACCTCGGCCATGTGTTTGAAGATGGACCCGACCCAACAGGTCAGCGGTTCTGTATCAACAGCGCAGCCCTCAAGTTTAAACCCAGAGATAACAACAAACCTGGCAAGGAGGAGCAGAAGTGACGGACTTGCTTAAACCACTGAAAACCTTTTTTTTTTTTTTTTTGCCTGTAAGTGACTCACGGTCAGTTTCTTGTTGAGGAAACAGTGGATACATGCAGGACATCAGTAGATGATTCAGTCGCTATCTCTTAATGAAAGTCATATTGATTTTTTTTTTTTTACTGTTTACTAATGTTTGTTGAGTACATTTTGTATAAACTAGAATGTCATCTGAAGTGAGTTGGTCTCAAATTGCATTTTGAATGAGAAATTTTTTGTGAGATGTCCTGGATAACCAATTAATGTCACACACACATATATATGTTAAAAGAAGTTTCTAACAGCATTTTTATGTCTGCCACTTGTTTTCATATCTTAAAAATGTCAAAAATATAATCTGATAAGACCTGTTTTTCTTCAGAAACCACAGATTGCGAAACACAAAAGGTTCTGTTATGACATTGCTATTATTTGTGTGAGCCACATGTGCAGAGCCAGCTGACCTGTCTGTGTTAGGAATCATGCATACATAACTGGTAATTTGTCAATAAATGTGCATTATGTTTGTTCTCAGACTCAAATGTTATGCTGAACTCACAGTAGTCTGAAATAAGAATTTGTTGCTGCCTCCTGTAGTTCAGAAGCACTTCACTATGACCACATCTCTTCCCGTAATCCGAGTTAATGTTTAACGTAACAGGCCATCCGCTGTTTCACAGTTTGCCTCCTGCTCTCTGTTTGGAGACTGAGTAAAGCTGAGAGGGACGAGCAGACTGTAGAAAGAGACAGAGGTGGACAGGAACCTAACAGAAAATAGAGATTAGATCATTTAGAAAGGAAGAAAACTAAAAATACAGGAAGCAGAGTAATCCCACAGGTTAAGGAGATAGTGTGTTATTGTCACTGCTAGAATGGCTGGATTATGGCGTTGCATGCTGGCAGTGGTGGTGTTGATGTGTCTGTGGGATTCCACTGAGGCCGTAGGGGGGGCGAGGAGTCGACCACGACCCCAAAGACGTCGTCCTAAGAAGCCAAAGGTTGAACCTATTGACCTGGCCCAACCAGCACAGAACATAAACATACAACAGGTGAGAAACTGGGGCAGTATCTACTGTATGTGTGTTGGAGCAACTTTTATAACCTCCATTTATAATGATCATCATGGCAATGCTGAGATAAAGAATCACAAAAAAGCTGCACTACAAAGAGAAGAGCTCATTTTAATAAATCAGGACTGTTTCCAAGCAGCTGCACCACAGTAAACACTTCAGTGTGCCGTTACCTGACCTTTGCACGCTGACAGTTTGAGTCTGTTTCTCGCTTGTTTGTACCATTGTGCTATGATATAACATACAAATGTGACTGCAAGAGAATCAGTGGGAATCATAACAGAGGTGGATAATTTGAGAATACAATAGAACAGCCAGAAAGGGCTTCTGTTGCTTTGAGGAGACCATAAGGTACAGAAACACTTCGGCCCTCAAGTTTTTGTCCTGATCTTTTGTCCTGACTGAAACCAAACTGTTCAGGATATTTCACATGTTTACAAAGAGAAATGCTTTATGTTATTTAGAGCTACAACTATATCTGAGCTCTGTTATGGATTAGTGTGGGGGATGGCAATGCAGCATTGTGTAATTGTGTCAATATTGTGTTTGAGGCAATAATGGAATTTTTCAGTGAAACAGCAAAATGATCAAGTGGGTGAAAAAGTTGAAAGAAAGAATTCCCCAAAATGCCTCCTCAAGTTCTTTACTATTTTCCATGAACAAATATTTTGCTCGTGAAAATCTTGTTTTCCCTCCTCCTCTGTTTGCCTGACCCTGCTGGTATGTGCTGCAGATGACAGGAACATGGTACCTCCTTAACACGGCCTCCAAATGCTCCCACCTGATCAATCACGGCACCAAGGTGGAGCCGACAGTCGTGACCCTGACACGTCCCGCTGATTCTGACCAAACACTGTCTGTCAGCACTAAAACCCGACAGTAAGTACCACTGCAACTACACACCTGTGTCATGTAGCTCACTGTGGTTCTTCAGTACATTGATTTGTCAGAAGAGGGAGCAAATCTCTCCACTCACTCATCTCATGCTTCCTGGACATGTGGATGATTTTATTTTTGGACTCTGAAAAACAGGATGAAGAAAGCAGAACAGTTAAATCCGTCAGCTTTCCCGTCATCATTTTTGAAAGTTATAGGGTCAAGCTGTCCTGACTTTAGAACACAAAACACAGTTTAAATGGAAAAAATGTGTGTCTTGTTGTTTTTGTTGAACATTCTGTGCAAATGTTTGCCGCTACTCGAGGGCTATAACAACTTTATGAGTTATTTTCTTATGCAACATTAACCCTCTGAGGTCTGAGGGCAGATTTTGGTTTTTGCATAACTAAATTGGCATTTTAAATGCAATTGCATAACCCTTGTTTTTTGTATTAAAACTTGCAAAACTTGTCAATTATCTTTATAATGAGGCACCAGTTTGTTGTGGAACACTTTATAAAGAGATATTTTTGGTTCTAAAGCTGAAAAGTTGAAGCCTGTTTTTAAAAATTCTTCAAATGTCTTGTTAAAACATACCTTTACTCGTGTAAACAAACTGTTCTGGGCCTTGAAATGGGTTTACCAAAGTGTTCATGAAAGCAGTTAAAGAAATGGATAATTATGTGATAAATGTCTAAAATGAAATTGTGTAATGTTGCTCTCCTCTCAGTAATCACCAGTGTTGGGAGATATTACAAGTCTACCATCAAACTCCAACCCCAGGACGACTAACACTTAAAGGTCAGCAGCTCTTCTCTTTCAGCATCTTACTGACGTTTTTCTATATGACAGTGTAACACAGCATTCCTTTCCATGCACTCTTTCGCTCTCTGTTGTTTTCACCAGGAGCTCGTCCTGAGTTGAACATAGACATAGTGATCGGGGAGACAGACTACACCTCCTATGCAATCATGTACTACCAGAAACATGGCAAGATCACAATGAAGCTCTATGGTAGGCTCCTTATCAATGTGCTCTTTGTTTGGCATTTTATGTCTAACAGCCAGTCTGTGGTGCTGTATTGTTTCCTTCATGTTTATGTTGTGTTGTGTATGCAGGCAGATCTGTAGACAATCTATCAGAGCCGACGTTGACCAAGTTCGAACAGCTTGCTGAAAAACAGGGCTTGGGACTGGCCTACATGTTCCCCTTCCCCACCTACAGTAGGTTTATATCCACCTGAAAAGCACATTAGAATATTAATAACAGCATTATTTAATGTAAGCTGACAGAATAAACAACAGAAGCATGGAATGTAGCATGACTACTCAGCATTTTGTACAGAATTTTCAAAATAAAGTCACAAAAATATAAATGCACATAACACAACACTACAACTGTGCTCACTGATCGATCACTTTAAGGCAGACTGTCACTAATTGTTTGCTGACTGTGTTTTCCTTTCTAGGTCATTGTGGTGCCGTGGACCAGGATCATATAATCAGTAAGCTAACTGTGCTTTTAAATCAAATATTATCTCAAAAACAACCAATTGAATAATAATAAGCATTAGACCAAAAGAAAGAAAGGCTGATAACTTTAAGACTGGCATGAAAAAAGGTTCAGACGTGAATAGGGAGCCTGACAAATTCATTTTAATCACCATTATGTGCCAACATGTGTAAAATGTCTCTTTCAAACAAGAAGGATTTTGTTGTAGGCCAGAGTGAGCTTCAAGTGATTTCCAGGTTCTCCAGCTGTCGGTGTAGGTTGCAGGTTTAATGTACAGTGTATTAAGTATTTTCACAGGTCACTGCACACTGCAGTCCATTGAGAATCTTCTCCAGGCTCTGTGCTGCTCCAGACTTATTTCATGCATTTCAGCCTGTACAGTGTGGCTGTGAGAAGCTGCACTGGTTCAGTACATTACATGTCGATCACCATTTCACCTTAAGCCTCGGTTCTGGTTTGGGCCTGTGACTCAATGTACTTCTTTGTCATTTATAGCTTCGAGAAGAAACACAGCTCTCTTTGTGTTATGTGGTCTGTTCTTCATTTTTTCTCTGTGTTATCTAATGCAGCAATGTCAACAAGAAAAACTATAGTACACTAAATGGGTGATTAAATGTGCCAGTGCATAGGCATTCCTCAGGCTCCTCTTATTATAGATTCTCTTACATGATGTGCGATACCTAACTTGTCCCAGCTCGGTTGGGACTGGTGTGCTATGACTATTGGTTGCAATTCCTCATACGGTGTTTATGAAATTTGTAAAAAAAAAAAGCATTAAAAATCCCCATTGAAATTAATAGGAAGTGAGCCAGACAAATGCCAAAACCCAGCCATCTTTAGAACCCTGTAGCTCTGGCATACTTTATAGTAGACATTTTATTCAAAGTTTAAGCGGGTCATAAGGCTTTGACTGTTATTACACAGTTTAAGATTTTTGACTTCGTTTTTTTTTCTATAATTTTACTAGCTTGTAATTTAGCAAAACATAGACCATCCAGATAATAGACAGATTAAGTGACAAGTGATAAGTGTAAATAAGGTTGTTAACAGTAGAACAATATTGTTTACACATAATAATGTCCAATATTATTATATTTAATCATCGATCCATCACATTGGTCATTTTATATTATAATTTGTGCTTTTATTTTTTTAAATTTAAATACATTTAATAACATTTCACTCACACATGCAATTCTTTAATGATTATTGGAGTACTTTAAATAAGGGGAAACGGAGACAAGGAAGTTCACGAATGTGGGGTTTTCAGAGTAAAACCCCTAGTTAGCTTTACAAAAAAAGTTAACAGGATGCACTGAGGTAAAGTACAGTATAAAAATAAAATTCTGATATGTTATGAAAGGCTTACCGGGGCTCTGAAATATGCTGGCTTGGGTTTGGCTTCACTTTCAATAAGCTGTAATATGTTGTTGCTATAGTATTGACAGGCTTTTGGTTATTAGAATGTAAAAATCTTATTCCTTTATTAATCATTGATGTTATAAAAGCTATCTGGTCCAGGTTTAGAAAAATAACTGTGCTTACAAGGTTTTTAATAAATATTTTGTAGGTATAGTAAGACAATTAAGATTGTGCAGTCCTAGAAGAAGACAACAACTGACAGTTTTAATATATAGCATGTTTTATTCAAATTAAAGGTGGAGTATGCATTTCTAATCTGATAGCCCTGGCTCTGATCAACACAATGGCATTCCAGCATGTTTATGCACAGCACAGAGGGACAGGGAGGGGGAGGGGAGATGGAAGGAAAAGCGGGTGGTGGAAGCAAGACGGTTATTTTATCTAGAAAATACTAAATATCATCAATCTTTCTCCAGAATCGCAGACTCTTTAATGAGAAGGGCTTTTAGTGATAAAGTACAGCCGAAATATAGTACTTACTGAGTTTAAGCTAAAGCTCCGGCCCAGTTTCTAAGACTGTGACTTGGGGTCATGAGAATCCTTGCAAACTGGGAAAGACCTAATTGTGATCCCTTAACCCTTCTCACCATGTAATAACGAGCCACAACTTCACAACACTTTCATAAAATGTGCAGGTGTGCAGTTGTGCATTTACAAGCAGCATCCTATTGTTTATTTGATGAAAATGTGATTGGAAAGCAAAATGACTGCCTATCCCATGAAGAGAGAGAGGCAATGGACCGTCCCTAACATTTATGCCTGCAGGCTGTGTGCATGTGATCAACTCAACTTGTGAAACAAGCAGTTTTAAACTTTGTCAGCAACATGTTATCCAACTCTCACTGCCTGCTGAAAACATCAGTGCAGCTTCCATGTAATTAAAGCTGTCAACATTCCGTGTTTTACAGACTGTGTCCCCACATGTTGAAGAGGTGGAGCTGCACAATGGATCACAGAGAGAATGTTGCTGAAAGAATGAACCAGTGCATTAAAAATGTGAAAAACCTTGTAAATGGTACCAGTTGCAGAAAAATAAATCAACAACATGAAATCTAATTATCGTCAAATCCTCACAGCTTAAAAGGAACCTACAGTTTCCTCGCATGCCATCAGCCAATTCTGCGGTGATGTCATTATCATGTTTGCTGCGTCCTGACTTTTCATTCTGAGATATAAAATGCAGAGTGTGTGACTGCATGCGTGCCTCTGAGGACGCAAAATAAGGGGTTGGGGGTTGCGGCTGGAGATAATAAGACGCAGATGTGAAGCACAAAAGGGGTCGAGAGAGTTTGGTTACAAAACTAGGTTACCAAATGCATCCCTTTACAGCTTCCCCCTCGCTCCACCCAGCACGTGTGAGTTTGTGTGTATGTGTGTGTGTTATATAACCAGCTGATTGCAAGCCGGTGCCTGTCTAGTCTCCTAACAAAGGGAGCTCTGCAGCATTCACCGCTAATCAGCACTTAATGTATTAGGCATTGTGAATTATACAAAGTCTCGTACAATATAATGGATTACAGGGAGTTACTTTCTTGTAAAGCAGAGATCAATGCACAATTCAATGTCAGACAAGATGATGTGGTTCATTCAACTCTCCCTGATCAATCAGCTGTTATAAAACTGAGAAGATCGCTCCTAAATTCTTCATGCTTCAAAAGTTTTATGCAACTATTAACACTCAAAATGAAAAGTGATCTGAGTGAGTGCCAAGAGCGATCGAATCACTGGTTATTTATTACAAATAGGGTCCTTAAATATCACTGCTGCACAGCTCCTGGTCATGCATTAAATATTCACTACAATTGGTTAACTATCCAGCAAACGGTGAAATACTTTGATATCTTATTCAGAAGGAGTTTATTGTCTCCCAGATGGGCTCCTGGAAATTTTTCAAAAGTCCTCCTGATCTCTTGTTTCTGGTGCATTTTGCGGAGCTTCCATGGGCCATATGGTGAAGACATTTGCACTCTTACCAAACAGCTGCTTTGATAGGCTGGTCATGCCTTAAACGTTTGTGATGGAGGGAGGGAGGGGGGAGGGGTGCTAAAAGAGCCCCATTATGTACCAACTGACCCCTTTCCCCCCACTGTCCTCACCTTCTCCGTCCACACGTGCCAGTTGTGTAACGGCAGTGATTTGCAGGCAACTGGGGGAAGGCCAGAGAGTTTTTGTAATGCAGAAGGTAGCGGCAGGAGGGAGGGAGCAGGGGAGGAGGGAGGAGACAGAGGAGGGGGGTTGCTGCAGCATATAAGAAGCCTCCACTGGCCTTAGCCTGTTACATCGTCCTGATACTCCTCATCTGCCGGAGAAGCTCAGAACATACAAAGAAGAAGCAATGAGGAACACACTGCTGAGGATGCTGGCTGCCTTAATGTGCACGCTGGCCGCCTGTGCAGATGTCATGCCTGCGAAAGACTTCAACCTGGAGAAGGTAGGAGAAAGACAGAAATATATGAATCAACAAGAAAAAGTTTAAGAAAGAGTTATTTAGTATGTGTGGCTACTTGATATGTTTAATGCAATCATGTAATGAGCAAATGTTACTTTTAGAAATATGGAAAATAGAAGGGATGTAGTGCAGTTTAGATAACTTCTCAAATACTACTCATTGATTGATTGAGTGAGAAGAATATTCATCATCCCCCATCTGTCTTTCTATTAGATGACAGGCAAGTGGTACATGGTTGGCTTTGCTACCAACGCTCTGTGGTTTGTGAATCACAAGGCATCAATGAAGTCGGGCATTGCTCAGTTAGTGCCAACTGAAGGTGGAGACCTGGACCTCTCCTATTCCAACCTGAAGTGAGTGATTGCTATCAAACTAAAACATCCTGCTGATTCTTTTTTTTGGGAAGATTGACAAATAAACTAATTCTGGTTTCTCTATTTTTTTTTCAGTGCTGATGGTTCGTGCTGGAGAATGACTCACCTGGCTAAGAAAACCGACACTCCTGGACGCTTCACCTTCCGTAGCCAGGGTGAGTAGAGAGCACGCAAACACTAAAACACACAAGACAGACACAAAGACAGGAGTTTAACAGCATGACTTGGCTATTTCTGCATTCCTCAGCTTGGAACAATGACAACGACATGCGCATTGTCGACGTTGTGTACGATGACTACGCTCTGGTCCACACCATCAAGACAAAGAACGGAGTGTCTGAGGTCCTCAACAAGCTGTACAGTAAGTTCTGCTCATTAGCATCACAGCAGCCTTCTGGGAAAGCACTTTGCATTTGGTGTTTGGTGAATGTTTAAGAACCTGCTCTGTGTTTGCAGGTCGTACTCCTGAGACCAGTGTTGTCCTGCAGCAGAAGTTCAGGCAGTTCTCTATGGACACCGGCATCCTGGCTGACAACATTGCTATCCTGCCAAAGAATGGTATGTTAAATCTGTGCACACCTTTAATCATAAATGCATTGTGATCGATTGTGTAAGTGGTTCAAACCTTTGCTCACTTGCTTCCAGGTGAATGTTCCGAGCTCTAAAGCGTCCCCATCCCTACATCATCTCTGCCAGGCTTTCATCTCATGGGGAGTCTTGTCCCCCTTCCCCTTCTCCGCAGCATCACAAAGCTACACTTGGGGCAATGCAACTCGAGCATTTTCACACTAATCCCTGCTACATACCAAAGACCAATCCTGATCCTGGTTCAGATTTCATGCGTCTCCAACTTTCGCATTAACTGTGGCATCAGAGTGGAACAACAAAGGGCTGATTGTGAAAAAAAAAGGGAAGGAAAAAAGTAAGAATGTATAAACTGTCGGTGTGTTTCGTAACTGCTGATTTCTTTTGTAATGTTTTATTCTTTTATTAAAAATGAACCAAGCCAATAAACTTATTAAAACAATCTTTGTGAGTTCAGAGTAATTATTTTAGTGGTCAGAAAGCCAAGTCTGTGAAGTTCTGGAAGTCACATCAGTACTGCATTTATGTTACATAATGCCCCCAACTGTTATGAAACTACAGTATGCTACATTCTACATGAGTAGCGTACATAATGAATGTTAGAAGATTTCGTAATAAGCTGCACATATGTGGTTGCAGCCCATATGGTTTAGATTAAGATTTCATGGGTGAACATAATTAAATGTAGTCATACAAACTAATTGCAAGGTGGCTTAATGCTAGAGTATAATAATAATTCATCCATTATCTATACAACGCTTAATCCTCTGTAGGGTTGCGGGGGGGCTGGAGCCTATCCCAGCTGACTCAGGGTGAAGGCAGGGTATATCCTGGACAGGTCACCAGTCTATCACAGGGCTACACTTAGAGACAGACAACCAAGCACACTCACACTCACACCTACGGGAAATTTAGAATAATCAATTGGCCTCAGGATGTTTTTGGACTGTGGGAGGAAGCCGGAGTACCTGGTGAAAACCCACGCTGCACAGGGAGAACATGCAAATGCCACACAGAAAGATCCCAGGCGTCCTAATCGGGACATGAACTGGGGATCTTCTAGCTGTGAGGTGAGGGTGCTAACAACCGAGCCACTGTTCAGCCCATAATAATACTACTACTACTACTACTACTACTACTACTACTACTACTACTACTACTACTACTACTACTAATAATAATAATAATAATAAGAGTAATAATAAGAGTAAGTGTAGGTATTTTATGTCTTTTTAAAGTCTCATAATGTTGTGTAACCTTTTTTCTTATGTTTTATTAATTTTTTGGTGTACTTACTACCGATTCCTTAAAGCTTGTTGTCATCTGTTTGTTTTTAGATTGGTGATGTGATCTAATGTCATGTTCCTTTCTTCTCCCATCTACTGTATTGTGTGTATGTTTTTCTGTTCATCTGGGCGAAAACACTGCAGCACACAATTGTTCTTACAGAAATAGTTTTCTTCCTATAGAAGCTGCACAATCTTTCCACAAGATGGCAGCATGTCACAAATGAAGCAAAAGCTGACAATAAATTCAGTGATTTTAACCAAAATTGCAGCCTAAGCGACCCAGTTTTAAGAATCAGTGTAGCTGTGACTCAGTGTCCTCCTTTCTTTTCACCTCACCCTCTCTAACTCTCTTTCTCTGCATGTAATTTATTTAATTTACTGCATCTCTACGCTTCATAATTACCTTTTTCTTGTTAATTTTATGGCATTTAAATTGGGTAAATGAAAGCAGCGAGAAGCAGTCAGATTCACAGCTCGTGTAGCATCATGATTACATGATTAAATTGCAAGATGTTCCACTGATATCTTATACTGTGTTATGTGACGTGCATCTGTCTGAAGATGCCCATACATCAACATCAAAGTGGTGCATATAAAAAAGACCGATATTAAAGATCAAACACTCTTTATTGAACTCAACAGAACCAAAAGCAAAACATATGGGTTATGGTTTTGTCTGTCAGTGCTGATAATCCATTATAATCTTCGTTACGTTCAAACCACATACCAAGGGTGTGTGCGTGCATGTTTATGTATAGTCTGAGGATTTAAATTAACAATAAAAAAGAAAGTAGAGTCACTTATTTGCCTGAAACGATGTGATGTGAGAACAGAGAAAGTCTTCTTTGAGGCCTCAGTAGAAGGCAGGCTGAGCTCACCAGCTACCCTAATGTCTGATAAAGTGATCTACAGTTAACACTCAACCCCGAGGTGATGATGATGATGACGATGATGTACAAAATCATTCATGGAAGAGTGCCACGGGAACAATTTGACCAACAGATAGACATTAAAAAAAACAGCAAATTCACAACTAAAATAACAAAGTTGGCAGCTGGTTTCAACTGTAACACACTGTACTGTAAATGTAATGGTAAGGTAAACATGCAGGTAAACATAACTGACAGGAAAAGAAAGAAACATGGTTATAACTTGCACATCTTTTAAATGCATGTTGGACAACAGCGGCACTGTAGAGTGAAGGTCAATTCACAAAGCAGCTGCCTCCTCATTCTTAGCATGTTGCTTGCGGAATTGAACAAAACAGCCTCGACCCGCGCTTTACCGAACACGAATGTTTGTGTGTATATGTGCGTCACAGAGGGGAAATGTAAACGTCTTGTGTGTTGTATAGCTTGCAGCTCTCCTGTGCGTCAATAAAGCCTCATAATAGCAGCTACACTCACTAAAGTCTGCCTTCTTTAAGATTTGAGAGAAAGTTTTTTTCACCCAAGCGTTCTGAATTCAAGATTTGATTGAGATTTGTTGGTAATTGAACACAGCACCATTCAAACCAGGAAGCATAAAAACCACCTGAAAACTCTGATGATTTCACGCCGCAGCGGTCAAGTTTTTGTCGTAAGTTTGTGTTAAGTAGTGCGAGGCAAGGCGAAACAGCTCAACACCTTGAAGGCACAATGGATTATCAAGCCAATTATCATCTTCACCTCTATATTAACTGATTTATTCTTTTGTTACATGCTGTTTCGGCCGCTTAATGCATGGAGTTTAGCGCATCGATAAAACTCATTAAGTTTCAGCCAAGTTGTTCCGTCTCTTCTGGCACTTGTTTTGTCCAGTGTTTGACCCACACATAAACGCACAGATGCATGCGCGTGCTGTGAACCTCCAGCCCAACGTCAGTCTGA
Organism: Chromis chromis; assembly: GCA_900302755.1. Lineage (NCBI taxonomy): Eukaryota > Metazoa > Chordata > Actinopteri > Pomacentridae > Chromis > Chromis chromis. Next base: position 31,763 of record OMNN01028038.1, read on the forward strand.
GATATGCAAAACCTCGTGAACTTAAATGCGAAAATCTGACATAAGACTCAAGTGTTTGGCAAAGAAACAAACCGACCGCTCGAGTCTGAATGAGTAAAGGCTCACGGTTTCACTCGTTCCAAATTTAAAGAAAGCTGCCGCGATGAGCTGAACCAACCATGGAGTGTCATGATTTCCCATCATGCTCTGACAAACTCCTCTCTGCCCTTCCACAGAAAGGAATGTCCCCGTACAATCGAATGTCATAAGATCTAAACATAAAAACTCTGTATTTTCACACATATATAATGTAATGGACAGACGTATGATATCACTGTAATATAGATATGAAACTTCTCATTCGTGTTTATGTACTGGACTCTGAATAAATCCTTTGAGAAAAAAGAGAAAATAACACAAAATACTGTATTTACAAAGTGACTTTTGGCATCCATATTCAACTCTATATTACCATAGTATAAGTGGCACGTCATTTGACGGATATGAGTGTTGACAGACTGGTGCATCCACAGCTTGGAAAATAAAGAAAGGGTTTGGCATGTTGATTTGAT
>OMNN01028039.1:0-33936 GCA_900302755.1 Chromis chromis
CTGCAAAAAGATATAGGAATTGTATTATCAGCATAATTTCTCTTTCTGTACATCTACTTTTTAAAAATTTTTTTTTTTACCATTGATTCAGATGAAAGTGTGGAAGCTTAAAAAGATTTTTTTTCTGTCATACCCTCACGGTGTCTTTACCCTCCAAAAAATATATAGACTGTTGCCATCCTATTGCTCTTGCATGCTTAAAAGTTGGACTGACGTTAAGTTTAAAAGTCTGGGTAGCTGCATTTTTTAGTTTATTTAGAAAAGTCTGTTACATATTATCTGTATTTATTTACTTTTTTCTAAATGATTCATCAAACTTACTAAGGCGAAGAGTGTAAGAGTCAGTTTCTCCATTTTTGTGCAGGGAGCGGTATTTTAGGCTGTTTTTTCATCGAATGTCCATGAGATATTTTCACATTATTACAACACACAAGCTGGTACAAACTTTTACAAAATATACACACATTTGTTTTTATAACAATATACCATTTATTTTGTTATAACATGCAATATTTTGCATTTGAAGTTATTTTTTTGATAATGCAGAAAATGGATAAATTGTGAAAAGTTGATAATTTACACAACAATCAAATACAAATCTGATTGGATAAGCTTTACTAACAGGTGTAGGTCTTTAGTTTTTACAGGATTTGCAGCTGCCTTTGTATTTTTTTTCCCCCTGAATGTAACTAGAGTAAATATTCTCACTATCACAGAGGTATCACTGAATTTTGATATCTTAATAAATCAGGGCCAGTAGGACACTTTTTCTCTCAGGAAATTGTCAAGGTAGACGCTGAAACAACATGGGAGGATGTTGTTTTGCATTGCTACTTTCAATTTCTAGGCCACAATGCAAAAAAGTAACCCATCTACAGAATCAAAAATTGCACATTTTACCATTTCCCCTGTCTATTACAGCTGTGTATGATTTTTTTTTCTCTTGTTAGTCCCAAAGTACCACATGATGTAGCCTCTTTTTCTATGTCCCTCTTGCAGAGTTATGATAAGTGCTTCCTTGGGTCCTCGGAGACCGCCGATGCAAACAGAGTATTCTGCGGGCAGCTAGGAGCAGTCTACGTGTTCAGTGAGGCCCTCAATCCTGCACAGATATTTGCAATTCATCAGCTCGGACCAGGCTATAAGGTATGTGCTTGAAGGTGACTAAATTAGATTACATGTAAGCAGTCTGCATCACCTATCCATCTGTGAAATCAATGAGCGGTGCTGCCCTGCCGTAGTTCCTTTGCCTTGTGTCTCTATCCTGCTTTTCCTCCCAGATAAACGACTGCATAAATTACCTACTTCTGGGGGAATAATGGCACAGTACACAGAGGGAAGCAGCAGGCACTCGGAGGGGATAGAGTCCTGAGCCAGCTTATATCAGCTGCAGCAGGTGTAGCACTCCCAAGCTTCTCGACAAAAATCAAAAGATGAATGTGAATGTAGAAAGATGCTGACCTGCCCAGAAGGGGATTTGACTGTGAATGTTTATCATCTGGTGACAAAGTATGAGTTTTTTTTGTGGTATTTGGCATTTTTCATTGAAATTAGTTGTATTTATTTATTTAATTTACACTATATCACATATATTCCACCTATTTAAAATAGGATACAGGATGTGCCTGCTTATTCCCAGATTCTTCTTTCTACATCTCACTGTCTCACTTATTCGCCTTATATTCACAGTGTTGCTGTTTCTTGTCACAGATAGAGGAATGACACGCACTGTCAAATCAGCTCTGAACACAGGATGTGTCTCAGCGAGTTTATAATATCTCTGGCCATTTTATGCCACCTCTGTTTCCTCTCATGCTGTTTTTAAGATGAAATTGGACTATTGTATGCAGGAAGGGAAAGTAGTCCTAGTAAAACCTACACTGTTGAAGATGATTTCAATCAGGTCTATGAATGCCTCAGGATTCCTGGGAGAGCTCATTGTTTGGTCTTTTTTTGCTAATGACTGGTGATTTTCCACTCCCCTCCTTAACTGCGGTTCTGGACCTTCTATTAACACACAGCAGAGCAATTGTTCAGAATTCTTGTAATAATGAAGAGCGTGTCCCGGGGAGGCAATTTACCTGAAACTCGTGAAGCTGTGAACAGTGTGTTGTAATGGTGGATATGATAAAACTGGCCAGGTGAGTTGAGGAGAAAGGTCAGAGAGTTTCCACTGATCGGTTGTTGTAACGGGAGCGGCGGTCGAGGTGACGAGAGATCAGTCTGTTTTAATTTAGAGTCTGAGTGCAGCAGATCGCAGCATACATCTGTTACAGTACGTGCACTGGACTTTATATCTGTTTAAACTCAGCTCAGTTGGAGAAAAAACATCTGCACTGATGTTCAGTGTAATTTATTTTCTGATCCATGGTCCTCTCATCCATGTTTGATGTCTGACACGCTTTCCCTTGCTCGCACAGTGTATTGAATATGGCTGTAACTTCTGCAGTTAGTTTAAATGCAGAGATTATTGCTGCCTAGGGTTACCATTTCTACTGCATGTTATGATTTATGGCAGTAAATCTGACAGACCAGTTAGTAGAATCTGTTCCCCGGGCTCTTTTCTTATTGCCGTATGTGAAAATGTGCTCTGACCTAAGATGGACTTCTAGTTATTTCATTTAAAGCACCAACAAACAACTTTTGCTTTATATTACTAGCTTTATGACTGACCTGAAATGTTCCCACCCATTCGGGGAAGGCATTAAGTGGCAGTAGGTCTACAGACACTGGGGCTGACAGAAGCTGACTGTTATATCTTCCTATCATTCATTGCTCCTGTTTCAGCAGAGTTAATCCTAAAGAAACTGTGGTCTGAAGGATTCATACAAGGTAATTGCCTCCCAGTTTTGTGAGATGTACACTGTATAAACACATAATTTACAATGGATTCTAGTAAACACCACATAACTGTTTTAAAAAAACCCTCTTTGCATGCTTATTCTTTATAGATATCATTTTTCTAGTTCTGGGGAATAGCCTGTCCATAAAGTCACATCCAGCACAGCAATATCCAGAGACAGATTCACTACACACCAAGTATTAGTCACTGATTTGACTAGTCAAAACAATTAAACCGTGACTTTACGTCTTTTCATATGATGCACTTAGAGTTATTTCTGTCTTTGCCCTCTATCATCTCTACCATATGTGTTCTACATGAGGCAGATTAGCCCATTGAAATTGTGCCAACACTGCTCTGCAGTATGCACAGCAGATTGTCCGAGAAGAGAATGAGGGACTCTCACAGCTCTGGTGCTCCTTTGTCAGTAAAAAGCAAATGTGGAGGGTCCACAATATCTGATGTAGAGCATCTCACAGATATCAAAAACTTGAGGTATACTATGCAGGCTATCACAACATACATTACTGTGTCAAATCCTTTGGCAAGTAAAGATGCTTTTAAAAATATAGCTGTGAATAGCTTTTTTTTTTTTTTTTTACATTTATCTTTATACAAAATGCAGTAAATAGAAAAACTGAAATCCCCTCATAGTGTTGAGATCATGTTCCTGAATAAATATGGGACTGACCAGATTTGTAATTGTGTGGAATTGTGTTAGGATAAGAACCTAAACATCTAATAAGCCTAAAATTTTTACACAGTACTATTTATACCTGCAAATACTGGTGTACGTGTGGTAAACCTGCCTGCCCATTAATGCTGTCATGCTGTCAATGTAGCAACAACTTGTGTCATTTACAAAACTAGGGAGTTTGTAATGGCACCAAAGCTTGACAATAGCTGTTAACTGTAAAATTTCATTTCATGTTGTTTCATCTGATTAAAAGTAGACAATCATGTGACAATCAGTGAGCAGAGTCCTGATAAATTGAATCAATTATCTGTCTTGCAATAAGCTAAATGAAAACTAAATCCTTGACAGTGGTAATGAAACAGTAAAAAACATATTTAAATTCAATCAGCATACTGCAAGTTGGGCTTTAAACATCTGTTTAATTCAACATCATTGCATCATTGACTATATTGTTTTAGTTTGCAGTCATACTCAGACCACAGGTAACAAGGGAGTGTCCTAGCTCTTCAAATGGCTGTTTGTTGCAGGGAGACGTGGGGTTGTCCCTGGTGAGTGATGGCGTTTGGCTCTGGGAGAGGAAGGAGGAACTGTGCTCTAATTCTTTTATATGACTGGCTGGTCTGTGGAATGATGCTGTCATGCTACAGGGTTTGATAGCCAAAACCCATGAGATCATTATTTTCTCACTGTGGCGGGGCTCACACAAAAGTGAGGGGCACTGGAGCTTGTTATTTCTTGTCACTTGGGTTCCATGAGTAGGAACTTTTGAAGGATGTTAGAGAATACACGATGAGATGCATGATGGCTTCTGTGTGGACTTGATCATAGCAGATGAACAGAATATCTCTTATGCTTTTTTATCATCTGACTGGAAGGAGATATGCCATTAAATGTGGCTCAGCCCTCTGTTTCTGGACCTTCCTTGCAAAACTCCTGCTAAAAAGATGCTGCCAGGAAACTGATGTAACAACAGCCAGTATGCAGTGTTATTGAGCAATGTCATTTTGAAAAAAACAACAGGATTAACTTGCACATAGCAACATATGAAACACAGAGGATAAAGTTCTAGGGTCCATTTAGCTCTCTGCAGTACTTTGTTAAATGCGCACCATCAGAATTAATCAAATGAAAAATTGGTTTGAAACTTTTGTAGGCATTTTCCTATTTAGTTATTCAGTCATTTATTTAGGCTATATTTGAGGATTTGTATCATTACACACACACACACACCTTCCGGGTCGGTTGTGGGAGGTTGAGGGGATTTGGGTGGAAGCACACTCAAAAAGGTACTTGAAGGCTGCTACTCTATTGAATATCAACAGCAGCAACACTAATAATGATGCATTGGCCTCTGGCTCCCGTCTACAGTATGAGTAATGCTCACATGCATCCCCCAAACCCTCCCAAAATAGAGAAACTAATAAATTATTGCATGGTCAGATATGCTACGTATATAATGTGACTGCACTACTGAGTCTGTCACTGGCTATAGACTCCCCCAGAATCTAGTAGTACAGTTTGTTTTTGTTCAAAAATCTAATTCTAAAGCAACAACCCAAATATGAAGAATTACAAATTATTATCCATTTGTGCAATGATCGAGAAGAAAAAATGGATAATGACAGTTTTAAACCCATTTTTCATTAGTTTTATTCTGGTGTAAACTGAACAAAGGCTTGAAAAGTGTTATATAGATCCACTAGGATCAGAACAGATATAATTTTATATTTGAAATGATACAAGGTGATTTCATTATGGCATTCTGCAATATTTGTAGCAGGTGTCCAATATAAAAGAAAGGTATTAAACACTTGATGCTGTATGTTTCTTTTAAAGGTTGCTGCCCACTTAAAATTCTGCACTTGAGAGGCACTCGGAATAGAAGCACAATCATTGTAGAATTGACATCCTGAGTCAGCTCACCTTTTTTATCCATTTTCTCCCTCAGTGAAAGCAAGCAGCCCAGATTTAGATGCCTTTTAGGCAGGTGCATGAACCCTGTTTGCTTGTGTTGCATAACATACTGTATTTATCTACAGTCCCTCTAGGACCAGATGGTTGTACTTCAGCTCTTTCTGCCTCTCTTTATCTTATCAGCAACCACTTGCTACCAATGAATAAGAGAGGGAAGGAAAAAAACATTTCTCTCACTCATTAATAATTCAGCCCTCCTGATCAGAGGAATTGATTTCGGTATTAAGCATATTCTATTCACACTGCATTGACATATTAATTCAGCTCATCTGTCAACAACTAATTGATTGAGTAAATTAAGACTAGTCTTTTATCGATCAGCAATTTATGTAAGCCACAGCAAATGTGTTGCTGAGCCACTGACTGAGTGAACCTGCTTGTTTATGCAGCATTCAAAATGACCTGAGACATGTTTGTGAAGGCATAATGAAAGACAAATATGACAGATAAAAACACAAGACACACAGTCCCAATAATCATCATTGTAACTATTAAATCAATAGTGTATTTCACTGTATTTGTGAGAAAAATGGTCAGAGCAGCATATCTAAGATTTGCCATTACATTTTTATAGAAATCTCAGTAGGGTGTAAAATTGTCATAGATTTCTCTCTCTCTGATTACTATGGATGTGAAGTGACACAGTAACTCAGAGGTAATTTGCCGACTGCCAGCTTTAATTTAAACGCGTTTTCAGACATATTGGATAATGTTTAATTTGCTTCTGTTCTATGAGTGTATTTGAACAGAAAATGGCTGATTCTGTAAAGAAAGCAATGGTAAAAAGCGTACTGTGTGTTAAGTTAAAGACTGCTCTTATGGTGCACCCTGTGAGCCTTTTTTCCATTTCAGTGTCTCTTTATGAGAATTCAGGAGTGACTGCTCGGCTTGAAATTGCTCCAGAGCAGGCTGGAGTAAATGACTTGGTTAAATTAATGCAGGTAAACAATCAGCTGTGGTTTCAAAGCAGCTTTGATCCTTATCGTCAGCCCCCGTTCCTCCCAATAATTGTACTCTGCTGCAGTAGAACATGAAGATTTTCATCAATGTTTCACTGAGAAAAAAAGGAAAGACTTTCACTCAAGCAATCAAAGTAAAATAAAATAAAAAACAACTGAGAAAAGTTTTGCAACCAGTATCTACATGACAAAATCATATAATGTCATATGTCTCCCTGGAAACATAGAAATAAGATTATTAAAATGTTTGATTTTTAAATGTGAAATAAATGTAGTTTTGAATTTTTTGTCTCATTTATTGGAAATGAAATTGCAGTCCATGTTTGTCTTGCGTTCTCATTTAGAATGTAGCTTTTCTTCTGAAGCTGCTGCTTCATTTCAGTGCTTGTGTGCTCAGCTGTTAATTGTGTCAAGAACGGTTTGCATCACTAAAAAGCAAATAGTGTTGCCTTTTGTTGTTGATTACAGCCATACAGCTTGATGGAAATGAAAAGGACAGCTTTAATCAATGGAGAAAATGCTTTTCTTTTTCAAAATGTTGATAAACTGTAAAGCACTCGGTGTCAGTCATTTTTCATTCTTAAATGGATATTTTTTCATCAAGTTGTAATTAAAAGATAACACCTAGGAGACAGTGATAGGGTGCATGTGCAGGAAGGAGCTACTCTATCACTCTCACTCTCTCCCCATCTCGCCCTTTATCTCTCATGTTTTTTTTTGCTTTTTTTAGGGTGGGGGTATTTTGCCATTATTTGACAGACAGAGTTGAGGGAGACAGAAATTATAGGGAAATAGAGTAGGGGAATGACATGCAGGGAATAGTCTGTCCAGCCAAGAATCGAACCGGGGACTCACTACTCAGAGCTTTTGCCCCCCAAGTGGTACAGTGGAATTACACTCAGGTATTCAACCAACCCTCTTTTTCTTTTTCTATAGAGCACATTTAAGTTCAAGTCAGAGAGCGATATCCACTTAGCAGAGCATCACAAACAGGTATTGTATGATGGCAAATTGGCCAACTCCATCGCCTTCACCTACAACGCCAAGGCTACTGATGCTCAGCTCTGCCTGGAGTCCTCACCTCGAGAAAATGCCTCCATTTTTGTGCACTCACCACACGCCCTTATGCTACAGGTCAGCTGCATTACTCTGCCTCTGTGTACACTACCTCAGGCACTGATTAATTTTTTTATGCTGCACATGTTTTAAAGTTCAGTCAGTATAAATGTGTGTTTATGAGTTTTATATTATCCTCGCAGGATGTGAAAGCCACAGTGACTCACTCCATCCACAGTGCCATCCACTCCATTGGTGGGATCCAGGTGCTTTTTCCTCTTTTCGCTCAGCTGGATTATCATCAGCTGAACGACAGCCAGGTGGAAACAACTGTGTGGTAAGAGACAGAAATATTGTTACTGTACAATGCAAATTTACCTGAGTTGATGGAGTTAAAATTATACAAATGAACTTGTAGGTGACAAAAAGCTCAGTTCGGAGGAGTGAATTTGATTGGTTTTTGATCCTTTGGTCACTAACCTTTAAAAATCTGAGTGTGAGGTTGTGTTTGTGACTGCTGGAGAGAAGAAGACTAAAGTAATGTTAATTACCTTTGAAAGAATAAGAGTAGACTTTTCTTTAAATGCATGTAATTATCTGTATTATTAGGCTAAATTAAAACAGGGCTGCAAAAGGCAAGGACCTAATTTCTACTAATTGAGATGTCAGAGTTACTAAATTATCATCTCTCTTTTGGTGGTGTTATGGTTACGGGGAGTCTATATCAGAGCATTGCAAGTGACAAAACAAACAAGAAATGTCTTCAAAACAGCAGCAAGCAGGTGTTTTGATAAAGGGAATAGTCATTTTGTTGATGTCATAGTACATAACAGCTTGCAAATAAAGTCTCACCACCCAGAATCTTGAGCAGTTGGACAAATAATATGGTGATGAGTTTTTGTGTATCATACACCAGCTTTGGTAAATCTGTAGTCCACTTTTCATTATTATCTGTACTCACTGGTTCAGACTTCTCTCATTTCCGTCATCCTGAGCTGGTCTTCCCAAAGCTTCCCAAATGTTCCAAGGGTGGAGTCTGAGCCCTGCTCTAATCCTGTGTTAGTTCAACGACATGGATGGACGCAGGAGTGGCCACATAGCAGCACAAATCCCTGATGCCCAAAAGCTCTCTGCCTCTGTAGATTCCTCTCATCTCAGCTCTCTCTCTTTTCTCTCTCTCTCGCTTGCATGTTGGGGTCTTTGGCTCACACTGTGCAACTCTTCCAAACACTTTGCTTTGTCCTTGCCATGGCTTTTAGACTGAGTCCTTCTAAAGCCTGCTGGGCTGAGGAGTTCAAAGCTTCTGCAACAATTAACTCCCTGCAAGGCCTGCTGATCTGTTGTGGTCGTTCTCAACAACACCCTCAAATAGTGATTTAAAAAAAATCCTTTTAATAAACATTTTTCTTCATGTTACTCTGCGCCACCTTGAATTCCCAGCAGGGGTGATATAACATCAGTCACTACTGCTCTGCCAAGTTGGAAGGAGTCTGTGCTTGCAGTAAAGGATCAGAGGATAAAGCAAGAGCACACAGAGTTGAGCGTCACCCAGTTCTGTATGTTTTCACTCTGAGTCAGTTATAGTGAAGTTGGAGCAGTAGTGAAAAAGGACTGCAAAATGACAGCGCAGACAAATAGACACACAAAAGATTGAAGTTAACAGTGATTGGATGAGTTTGTATGCATGTGGTGTGTGTGCACTATATATGGGCAAGCCTGCACAGGAGTGATTGTGTCCTTGTGATTGTTGCGCTGGAGTGGAAACCACTAGAGGATGTGAGGGAAAGCCGATTAAGAAGTGTCACCAAGCACCACTGTCACTCAGCCAAAGGCTTCAACTGAAAAGCCTTGCAACAAAGAAAAAAAAATTGCCTTCACTGCACTGCATTGCCCCCTTGAACCTTCATCCCCCACACCCCACACACAGATGCATACACACCCTGTTACAGTTCACCCCAAAGACCACTCTCTGCCCCTAGAGAACCCGGCGAACCAACCTTTTCTTCTGAATTGAATAGGGATGAAAGTGGTGAGCGGGAGCTCCCAGCTGATTGCTGACATCCTCTGAAAATGACCTTGTTTTTCCCCTCTGCCACGTTGTCTCTTCATGCTGCCGTAGTTTATAGAATACTCCTTCACAATCTTATGACTGTGTGAGTTGATGAGTATTTTATTTCTATATGAGAAATTGTATCTCTTATTTTTCACAGTGCCACTCTCCTGGCCTTTCTGGTCGAACTGCTCAAGAGCTCTGTGGCCATGCAGGAGCAGATGCTGGGAGGAAAGGGCTTTTTGGTGATTGGATATCTGCTAGAGAAGGTATAGTAGAGACTCCAGAAGATATCACCACTGTTTCCCAACCATACTTACACATCACTTTTCAGAAATCTGCCATTTCTGAATTAACCAGTGTCACTTCACCCATATGATTACTGTTATATATAATACAAAAGATCCTAATACATATACACCAATATTCTGGGACTCATCCTTGCTCTATTTTTTGTCATTTTGAACAGTGATTTGTAAAATGAATATGTCCAACTCCTCATTTCCTCTTTAAATGAAAGAATGATTGGGAAATGATGTGCAGATAAGTGTTTCGCTTAAAACCCGTCTGCTTTTGAAACTGCATTGACTGTCCCCACTATCAAGGTGTGTTGTGTTTTGTCCGAACTCTTAAAGCCCTGTCAACAGTCTGATCCTCCATTGCCTGAAGCAGAGTCCTGAATGTGTCTTTGAACCAAACAGAGCTGGAGGAAGAACAACCTCCATCTCTTTCTGCATCAATCTTTATTTACCCATTTTGTGATGCAGATCTAGCAGCAGGCATCCCCAGAGTGCTGGCTCTTTTGGAGCACTGAGAAATGACTCCACTTTGTCACTCAGTGACTTGCCTGCCTGCTGGCTTCAGCTGCTGTTAACTAACAGCCAGGCAGATTCGGCACCTGAGAGCTGCCTTTTTTTTTTTCTTGCTTCCTTCCTGCTGCCAGGTTTCACACTTTCACATATCGCACCATCTGTTCATTATCTGTTTATGCCACACCTCCCCTTCTTCCTGGGCCTTCATTTTCCCTCTCCCCTACCTTCACCAAGTCCCCACCTGGACAGCGAACAGGTGCCAGACAGGAGCGGTGACGGTTCTCATCAAAGTGGAATTCACTGCAAAGTCAAGACAACTTGCCCAAATTTTATTTAAACATTTTTCTAGGTTCTTTAACTTGACAAAATGACTGTGTATATCTATTATATACTATATATATTCTACTAGCATGCTAACCTGATGCTGCACTACTAAAGTAGAACAACAAAACACAAGTTCTTTAGTGATTCTTTAAGTGAGTCTACATATAGGGAAAATAGTGATCCTTTAAAGACCCCCTCTGTAGAAAATCTTTTTTTTTATTTTTTTTTTTTACCTTTGTCCATATTGTGTTTTTTAAATTCTAGAAGACATAAGTGAAATAAGCAGTCAGCACTGCAGCTGAGCATTTCCACCTTGAATCTGCATTGTACCAATGACCGCCTAAGGAACAAGAGTTTATTGTGTGGCTTTCCATATCATTATTCTTCTTCAGACTCGGTCTCTGGTTTGAACATGTATGGCTCAGTTACTCCAATATTACACCTTGCCATTGTCTACGTGTAGAGTAGTTGTACAGTGTTTGAACAGAATTATAGTTGAGCAGGTATACTCAAGCTGCAGTGAGCAATGAGGGTATAGGTGGCGAGCAAGCAACAGTGGAGAGTTAAATCTAAGCCATTGTAAGACATGGGGATTGTTTTTAGTGAAATGAACCTTGTAAATAGGTAATTTTGATATTGAGAGATGAGATATTGATAGTTTAATCAATGACTGGAGTGGGAGTTCAAATAAGTCTATATATAGATGCAAATGATGACATTTCAGGAAAAAAGACTTTAACGTTAAATTAACTAAATTTAGTCAAAAAATTTTCACAATACTTTTAATATATGAAATGAAATACATGCAACAGAAACACACAAAGCAGGCCAAAACAATAAAAGCTTTAAAAAAAATACATGCATACTGCACAAAAGTTCAGATGCCTGTGCAATTTTGAAAACAAAAGTTTTTTTTAATACATCTGTCTATGTTCTATCAAAAAAAGGAAAACTTTCTCCTCATATTAATCTTCTATCCATTAACTGAGGTTATACCTTTGTGCTTTTCTGATACTTTTAAAACCAACTTTAATGTCATATGAGAAACTTAATGATTTAAAGCTGCACAGTTGTTTTAATGTGACTCATATTAGTCTACATGACAGCAATATGACAATAACAATGATGATGATGACATTGAAATAATTAAACTTAAACTGAAGAAACTAACATTTATGTAAACAATGTTTCATATTACTTTTAATATATGAACCAAAAAACATGCAACAGAAACTGCACATAAAGCAGTAAAAGCACTGTCAATTTTAAAAACAGGGTTTTTTTTTTCACATCTCACTGTTGCTCCTTAAAAAAATTGACCTGTTTTCTTCTTTGCCATTATATCTATCCATTCTGTAAAGTTAGGTACCTTTGTGCTTTTCTGAAACTGAAAGACCAACTTTAGTGTCAAATTAAAAACTTTAGGATTGCAGACTGTTTTTTAATGTGGTTATATTTATCTACATGACAGCAACCAGCTTTTTTTCCGTATCTCCTACCTTATTCAACCTGAAGTGACCCAACTTTGTGACACAGTTAGAGATGTGTTTCTTCACTTTTTGATATAGGATTTTTTCTTCTTCTTGGTATTGCAAAGACATTTCACGATCAGTTACCATAGGGATTTGCTCTACACAATGCAGTCAGTATCAGAAAAGATAAATACACCCTTACAGCAGAATAAGCTTGGCAATGCAATTATTATTCAACATGACTTTGTGCTTCTTTCCACAGTCCTCACGTGCACACATCACCAGGGCTGTATTAGAGCAATTCCTCTCCTTTGCAAAGTATTTGGATGGTCTGACGCATGGAGCTCCACTGCTGAAGCAGGTGTGTGACCACATCCTGTTCAATGCTGCCATCTGGATCCACACCCCCGCTAAGGTGAGCCTCTGCAGGTAACTCTGGCTGAAGTAGATGCATATTAAGAGCTTTCAGCCACGCAGGGCTTCAGTAATCCTTCACATCATCATCGCTTCAGCAAAGATGAGAATAGAAAAAGCAAATCCTCACACATGCCTGTGTTTTAAATATACATCACACTGGTTTCAGTTTTGGTGAGATTCCCAGTGACGGCAAGTGTTTGTGCAGGTGCCATACAACAAACTACTCGTTAAATATGACTGCAAATGAAAAAAAAAACTGTTTACTCATATTTTTCTGATACTACAACTTGTATTAGTATGAGCCAAATTATGACTATGTCAGTGAAGTTGCCAAATGAAAGAATATTATGTAGTTTCACTCCAGACAGTGTTCAGGGCCATTCACCAAACTATCACTGTTCCAGTGCGTTTTAAATGTTCCAGAGTTTTTTCTCGCTCTTTTTAAATAATGACCCATAAAAAATGGGATGAGGTATATCAAAGAAGTTGAGTTTGTGTGGCAAATACATTTGCCTCAGGACTGCTGCTGGTGGGGCCAAGCCATGAATAAATAAAAGGAGGAAATAAATACAAAAGTGTCTGGAGGCTTGCCTGTGACACTCCTCCAAAATAGAGCGTAGAGAAAGAGGGAGGAAAAAATGAGAGAAACAGCTAGGTAATGAAGTGGGTTAGAGCACTTTTAGCTACACAGGGACACAGCTACACTGGCTCCTTCCCTTAGGACATGCTACAAAGGCCACGTCTCTTCTGTTCCTATCCTCAAGCTGCAGAGTACAGAGAGCCAGCTGTGTAAATGAGCATGAGAGCATTCAATATGCATTAATTACACAGGACCTGTGACCTTGTTCTAGTGGACAAATATCATTTTGAGAGTGCATTTCACTTTTCTGTTCTCATGGAAATTACATTACCTATAATGTGGCATTCGGTTATCTCAGAGGCCTTAAACCATATCACATCATATCATAATCACACTGTCATCTTTCAGGATGACTCACATTTCACTCATTGCTGTCCTATAATTTATGACATATGGGGGGGAAAGCCGTCCGTATTTAGTGCTAGAATGGCTGTGGTGGGATTAAGGATTCTTGTCAGGTCTGCTGCTAATTACAGAGGACATGCTAATCATCGCTGAACAGAGTGGAGCTGCGACAATTATGAAATTGAGTAATACAGGATCAGTAGCCATCCCTAACATACATCTTCAAGGATAATAGGCTCAGTTAGTGCAAACCACCACAGGAAATGTCTTGGTTAATCTAAAAAGGATCATTGGATTAGGCTGCCATTATATGTACTTAAAAAGTAAACTTCATGGTGCAGTTTGTAGCATTAATACTTGTATATGTGTGTGTGTTTCCATTCCAGGTACAGCTCTCTCTGTACACGTACCTTTCTGCTGAGTTCATTGGCACAGCAACCATCTACAACACGATTCGTCGAGTGGGCACAGTGCTCCAGCTCATGCATACGCTAAAGTACTACTACTGGGCCATCAACCCTGTAGACAGCAGCGGCATCACGCCAAAGGGTCTTGGTGAGCATTGTGGATGTTTTTGGACATAAGTTAACTTGTTTTTGTTTTTTTTGCTGTAGAATATGATTTGATTTGGGTTGTAGTTTATATAAACTGTTTGTCATCCATCTGAACGCTTATCCAAGCGAAGCTCAGTGATTTGGAAAGGAAATCATTGGGAGTGAACCAATCACAATCATTGTGTGCAGCCACAAGCCTGCTATCAAAGTGTCTTCCTGAAATGGCAGCAGCTCCCACACATTTGAAATGACTCATCTCCACATGGAAGCGCTTGCCTGTCAGCTGTTAGGACTGTCGCCATCACAGGAGATGACAGTGAAGCAGACGCACCATATCAATATTGTCATCCCACTAGGGTGCTTGGTTGTGGGTGTTAGGTCTCTGAAACCTGGGCCAGTAGTATGACTGGCATCCTCAGTCTTTGAAACAACAGCACGTTCCCAAGCAGGCTGTGCTGGAAGTGAAAGTGTCCTTGAACTGTCATTTCCTTTTTGTTATCCATTATTCTTTTCTAAAACTATCTGTGTCGTAGTATAGGAGTTGCTTAATATTAGTTCTGAGAGCTCACTTTATGCTGCACCAAGGCCCAGTGAAATTTACTTGCTGAAGGTTAAAGCTTGTATTCTGACAACATTGATGTAATACTTGTAATATCTGAGGAGATATCTTCCAAAAAGGATCTTTCTTTACCTCTGCCATTATTTCCTCCAGCACTGATGATTTCTATCACAAGTGAACTTCACATTTATTAACAGTGCAAAATGAGAACTAATTCTCATGGGCAGTGTCTGTGCTCACTGAATATTGCAGCATTTTAGCCTGTATATTCCACATCAAGGCACTTGGCCTGCAGTCTTGATGTGTTAGGGGTGGGAGCGATCCTTACTCATTTTCCTCTAATAGTGATATTGTCCTCTAGACCGAGGTAAGCTACGATAATATGGGCACATATATGTATGTTAAGTCTGTCCATAGACCTCCCATTCTCACTTTTCCTGACTTTACTTGGTCTCTTATCCCATCTGCTTACACAAGGCAGCATCCTGTATACTTACTGTTTACTGTCTCTGGCATCAAGGGGACATTTCTCATAACTGTATATCATATCCACTATGCTGGACACTCTCTGTGGTTTTTTGTTGCTTTCACTACTTCTAAATAATAGATTATGATGTTGAAATCACTTGTTTAGGAAAAATGTTTTAGTATTGCCTCAGGCGCTACAGTATAGTTCTGCTTTATATAAAACATTCCAAGTAGTCTCCTGATTCGTTTTAAGCTATCTCTTTGGTAGGTTTGGAGCTGTAACTAGTGCAGGACATAGAGGAGGATTTAGGATTTTATCTCTCTCTAATTTGGGGATGACGAGTTTCTGTTGGCTTCATCGGTGTCTTCCTGCACATGGTTATACTGCTGTAGTTGAGCAAAGTATGAAGTGGTTAGGATGAGAGCCATCACCATGTCTGAGGACTGCCAGAAAAGAGTAAATTGCTACCTTTGGGTGGCGATTTGCTGCCCCAAGTGAGAGGAGATCAAGAATCTCAGAGGTGTGAGAGTACCATGAAATTTGCAAGAACCATGAGATAAACAGGTAAATGGGTCAGCAGTAATGCAGGCATTGCTCAGAACTCCCATGGTGAGGAGTGAGCAGGGGTTGAGGAAAAGCTCTTGATTTACCAGTCTGTCTCAAATCTTGTCGTAGGGTAATGGGGTTTTGCGTAGTAACTGAGAAAACTGAATGCCCAGATGAGGTGTTTGTGCTTAAGGGGAACAACACTGAAGTATAAAGGGGAACGTAGGAACAAGGTGATGAGCTCTGACATCCAGAAGGAGCGAGCAAACAATCACTGCTCAACAAAACAGTGAATATATAGACAGTTTTTGCAAAGGTGTGACAAAGAGGCCTGGTGGTATGTACTTTAATACCCACCTTTTCTTAGTTTTTTGTGTGCAAAGAAGTGTGCATACATATACAGCATGATACTCAATATTTGCTAACAACCTTTCTCCCTGAAAAGTGGAATGGAATGGAAAACCGAACTAGAAAACTCAAATCTGTGTACTTACAATGCTGATTGTTCTTGACTGATATAATCGGTTAAGAAAATGCCTGAGATTCTGGGGAAGACATCCCAAAATGGATCACCTTCCTGCTGTACGTAATTTTCAGAGTGAGCCTGGTTTCATTGATCTGCTCTTGATTTGGCAGGTCAGTTTTTCTCTCTGTCCTTCTAAACTGAGAAATGACCAAACAAAGACACATACAAAAAGGGAGAGAGCCAAGCAGATAATGAAGTGTTCAATTATAGGACACAGAGAGGACGTTTAAAACGGATCTCCTCCAGCTGCTCATTCTTTTTCTGCAAGCGCCGCCTCTTTTTTTTCTCTCCCAGGTCCTAATAGAGAGTGCTATCAAATTAAAGCCATGTGTCATTCGGTTATACACAGAATCAGTGCAGGCACTCATAGAAAGATGCTCATTTCTCAACTTCTCTCAGCCTGTGACATGAACCCAAAAGCCAGCACATAATCCGTCTCAATCTCTATCACTCTCCTTTAGTCTCTGTCTCTGCTTTGCCTCTGTTTTACTAAATAATGAATAATGAGATGGGCAGCACAGTTGCTTTACCAGTCACCACATTCAATTCAGGCAGCTTCTGTCTCATCCTCATTATAGGAGAAATCACCAGTGACAGACATAGAGGGGTACTTCTGAGGAATAATCTGATCAAGACCCGTGGTTGAATCGATTTTTGCATGCGCCTTCATTCTGATGAATTAATCTCATGTAGGACACAAATTACTGATAACAGGGAAGTCGGGTAACAGTTTGGTAAATGTATGCTCTTCTTTCAACGCTGTCTAGTGTCACTGTGCACGTTTGCACCTGAGAAATCTATTGGAGCAAATGGAGCTTAGGGTAGTGCATTAGAAAAATTGTTGAATGTGACAGGGGGATCTTACCTATTCACTTTTGATGTTTATGCCCTCATGTTTGACCTACTATATCTTATGAAAAGTTTGAACATTGCAGTTCAAAGTCCGCATACGTGGGATATTCTAAATAGAGGAGAATAAACAGACAAATCATGAATTAACTTGAGAAGAATTCTAGAAACCAGCCATTTCTACTGCAGGTAAAAATACTTATGAGAGAGTTCTGTCCTTATTTATTTAATTTAAAGCATTCAGGGAGTAAAAATATAATAATTTTTGCTTTTTTTGTTCAAAGGTTTCTTCAAGTATACAAGGATGCATGTTGTTGTGTGTGCTATGACTTTATTATCATCAGTCATAAGCTGGAATAAGACTCCTGCATTAATCACATGGACATTAATCGTTTTTCAATAAACTCTCTCTCCTTGTGCCCTTGGGATGCAGGAAGTAAAGCAATCTGTGAATGAGAAACAAGAGCTGTGCCGAGCTGCTGAGCATAATTGGTCGTGAATAACTTAGATGCAGTGGCTGCGGTAATAATGTTCTTATCATCCCTTCCATGTCAGCCTCTGTCCCTGCCCTGGGTTTTCCTCTCTCCCTCTATTAATCAGTGTCGGGATGCAGCAGCACTTACCATCCTCCTGCAACCTCAGGGAGCCTCGCCATTGATTACATTGACTGGCTGCTGGAGCAGGATGGTCAGCTGCTGTTGTCTCTGTCATCATGACACTGTTCTCATTTCAAATGAACATGTGTCCAGCCAAGGTGGAGGTTGGAGTTTATCAGGGCTGAGAGGAAAAGAGAGACATTGGGGAAAGTGACCAGTTTTTTTTTCTAAAATGCTTTTGCTGTTATATTTGACCCAGTTACTGCCATTTAATACGTCTGCAAATGCAAAAGATTTTGTCACTGTGTTTATACCTGGTTGGCTGCACAGGATGAATAAGAAATGAATAAATGTATACAAGGTTTTCCTGCCAAAATGGAGTCTTTGTGCTATAGTGAGAGTGCTGCTAATCCTAAGGGGATTGGTTTGTATTGTTATAACTGGTAATGTATGCCATATCCTGCATTTTCTGATGTGCCTGACTGAATAGGTCTGTGTTGTATTGATCTGCCTGTTGCTGCAACTCATTAGTGTGTTTGCTCAGTGTACATGAAAACACTTATTGGTTAAAAACAGTAGAGTTCAGCATACTGAGTAGGATCTGATTGTGTCACATTTAATTCTTGTGCCAACCAAGCCAGTCCAGCAGGAGCAGCTCTTTGATGTGACGGTTAATCAATGTTTTCTGTCATATTCTGGCATTCTTCTTTATTTGCACAGCAAATATACACCGGCTGACAGTGCTCAGCTTGTCAGATGTTGAATGAGGTTCATAACAGGGATGGATTGCAATGTGCTAACTTCAGAGTGCCAAAGTGACCTTAAGTTGGCAGAAGCATTCTGGGTAGTTTTAATGAGATGTTGGCCAGTGTGATGGGCAGGTGTGACTAAGGTGACCTTGGGCTGGCTGCCTGGGCGCTATGCTGTGGCCAAGGCTACCTGCGATACACATTGAATTTGGATGTGGCATGAATGATAAATATATTTTGGATGAATACTTCAAATGACCCCTCCTGAGCTTAAAGCATAAACTACAACAATCAGCCACAGTATTACAACCAACCACCTTACACCTCTGACCATACAAGAGCTTTGGAGGTATTTGTGGTATCAGTCACTAAGACATGAGCAGTAGATCCTTTAACACACTCCGACCTGGAAAAAGTCAGTCAAGCACTTCTTTTCTTCAGGCTTGACTGCTGTAACTCCCTCCTTTCTTGCACAAACTAAAAGTCTCTCTCTCACCTCCAACTAGTTCAGAATGCAGCAGCTTAGCTTCTTACTGACTTTAGCAGAAGACATCACATCAGCCCAATGCTGGCCTCTCTCCATATCTTCCTGTTAATTTCAGAACAGATTCAAAGATTTTACTGGTTACTTTTAAAGGACGTCTGGGTCTGTACCAAAGCCAACTCACACCCTTCTCTGGTGGGGCATTTCTGGCTATTTCAAGGTTGAGGCTTAAATCTAAAGATGACTGTGCTTTTGCCATCAGGGCCCCTCAGCTTTGGAACAACCTGCCTGAGGAGGTGACTCCTGTTAAATCACCTCTTAAACTCATTTTTATAGTCTAGTTTTTATGTGATGTGAGCTTTATATTGTTTTTCAGTTTTGCTTTTATTATTCAATTTGTGTTTTTATTAACATATTACATTTTGTTTTTTGCCTCCTTTTTTGGTCATCTCGTTTTGACTGTAGCCTAATTTTACCTCCATTTTTTGTGTTTTGTTTTACCTCACTTTGTAAACATTTGTTTTTAAAAGGTGCTTTATAAATAAAGTTATTATTGTAATTAATAACGATAATAATAATTTTAATATAGCACCTTTTAAAAACAGAGTTTAAAAAGTACTTTACAGTAATGCTCGAAAAGGAGGATACTCAGGAAAACCATTAAGCAACAAAAGGCCAGTCAGGCTAAACAGCAAGAAAAAGAAAAAGTGGAGAAATAGAGCTAAACACAATAAAAGATACAAAATGCAAGATACAGAATTTGAGTACATAAAATATGTAAATAAATCGATACAACAAGCACCAATTGATATATAAAAAGTGTTCTCACATTAGAGAAAAAGAAAAAATAGAATTGTAAAAATAGAGGGTAAAATTATAGAAAACTAGGGGAGAAAATAATAAAACTTTAATAAGCGAATACAATAAGTAAGTAAATAATGCAGAGAATAAAATAGACTAATAAAACAGACAAACATTATTGTTATTAAAGTCCTGTAGGTTGTGAGATGGGGCCTCCATGAATCTGACTTGTTTTTCGGCTCGATTAGACTGAGATCTGGGGAATTTGGAGTCTAAGTGAACACCTTGAACTCTTGATCAAGATCCTCAAATCACTCCTGAATAATGTTTGAAGTCTGGTAGGTAGGATTACCGTGCTGAAAGAGGCTACTGTTATCAGGCAGTGCCATTGTCAAGAAGAGTATATTTGGTCTGCAGCAATATTTAGGTAGATGTTGAGTCTCATTTGTATGTCAAGTAACATCCATATGAAGGCCAGGACCCAAGATTTCAAGTCTGAACAATTCTGGTATGGGCCAATTATCTGCCTTCTCTTCTGCAGGTAATTGACTCACATGCACCAGTCTGTTGTTCTGATGGTCACATGGCCATTATAAGTGCTTTTGGTGGTAAACAGGGGTCAGTATGGGTACTGGGACTGGTCCATGGCATTGCATCCCCATACACAGCATAACCAACATTAAGGGTTTCAGCAGATTTGTGCTACAGTAGCTCTTCTGTTGGAGTGGACCAATATATGCCAGCTTTCGCTCCCCATGTGTACCCATGGTCTTGTTGCCGGTTCACTGGTTGTCCTTCATTTGACCACTTCTGGTAGATACTAATCACTACACACAAGGAGCACAAGACCTGCTGTTTTGGAGATGCTCTGGCGCAGTCATCTAGCCGTCATAACTTGGTATTTTTCTGTCTCTGAGATCCTTAAGCTTGTCAATTTTTCCTGATTCCAACACATCAACCTTAAGAATTGACAGTTCATTTCCCATCCCACCCTTTAACAGGTGCCATTGTGACGAGATAATCAATTCTATTCACTTTTCACTTGGCAATGTTTCTACTGTTGTGGCTGATCAGCTTGAACTGTGCTAATGGTTAATGTCCAAGTGTAGGAGGAGATTGGCTATATATGCCACACAACCTATTTGGGTTGTTGGTAAAACCTGATGAACCTTTAATATAGCAAAGAAAACTGAAGATGTCTTTGAAGGTGTCCCTGTTTTGTCTGCTTTTTCTCAAATGCACAAAGAAAGTGAACTAGGAGGATTTTATGAGACAAATATTTCATTATCATCAAACAAATATAACCCAAGCATGAACTTGCCAGTAAAACATTAAAAATAGAGACAAGACTGGGAAACAGACAGCCAAAAACAGAAAGATATTTTATTTGGTTCCCGTACTTCTTTTCTCAATTTCACTGTCTTTCCAACTACAGATGGTCCAAGGCCAACCCAGAAAGAAATAATTTCTCTCCGGGCATTCATGCTTCTCTTCCTCAAGCAACTAATCCTGAAGGTATATCCCACCTGTCTTCATGCCTCACAGCCCCTCACACAGCTACACTGAGAGAATATAGAGATTGTGTTGTCCTTTGAATCGCTCTAGTGGTCGCCTCCGTAATAAATTCAGAAAACCAGTTTAATGAATCCATTATTTAGTCAAGAGAAAATTAATAGATAACATGTTTGATAATTACTTAATCATCAAGATGAAAACCATTTGTGGGTTCCAGCTTTACAAATGAGACAAACTGCTGTTTATTGTTGATTCAGTTAATTGTAATTGACCACATCTGGGTTTGTTTACTGTTATCAGATGAAGTTAGCGCTTTTAAGGCAACACTTTTGATTGAGTTACTAATAGCTGGTTGACTAAATGAAATGAATCATTAAAAAAATAAATGATTCACTATCCAAAACAAAAACATTATAGTGCCTGAATACATATTTAAATCTTGATTAGATTTTTATGTGTTTTCCACTCGTAGTTGAAGTTGGCGTGTTGCTGCCAGCATGCCATAACTCTCTGCAGATAATTATCCTGCCACAGTCTGTAACCGGCTTCCCATGGCATGGCAGAAAAAGAGGAATTTTAACACTGGGCAGAATACAGACTTGGAGGCAAAACTTCTTAGGCAAGCATGTGTTTCTGCAGCTAAACAGATTGAACCGCCAAACAACGGAAGTGCATCAGTTGCAAACCCAGTCTAAGCACAACAATAAGAACTGATTCACATGAAGCCAAAACACTTTTGGAAAGAACCACATATTGTGAGGCTTTCTGTCATAATACTGGTAGACACTCTTCTCTAGATGTTTGCCTTGTACATGATTTAATTTTTTATTTGCTTTTGTATTTTTGTATTCTTTCAGGACCGAGGTGTGAAGGAGGACGAACTACAGAGCATCCTGAACTATTTGTTAACAATGCATGAGGTACATGACAGTCTGTCTCTGCTTCAAGTGAATTGACTCAGTGGGTTAGTGTTCCACTTCCCTTCTCTGAGCTTCAAGGTCACTAATCATCTTCAGAATTCCTATTCTTGGAGAGGTTTTATTTTTTTAAAGATAAACTCAATGAATTACTATTTTTGACTGCCAGTGCACTTTCCATTGTGCAATAGTCAGCTACTGCCCCTGGTACAGTAGGGTGCACCAGGGGCCCAGGTGTATCCTGCAGGGGGTACAGTTAAAAGACACATAAATTCTATCTTTGCTGCACTTACAGCAAAATAACAGAAACTGTATTTTCTCTCTTCACCTGCTTTCTTTTCTATCTTTCTATCTCTCTTGTCTTTCTCCCCTGGTTTGTCCACAGGATGAGAATCTGCATGATGTGTTGCAGTTGGTGGTAGCCCTCATGTCTGAGCATCCCGCCTCCATGATCCCTGCATTTGACCAGAGAAACGGAATACGGTAAGCCCCTCAGGGGAAGACACAATCTCTTCGCTGTTCAGGCACAAAATGAAGAGGTGATTTCACAAAATAAACCTAAGCACCTAATTCTTGTGCTGTTGCTGTGTGCCTGTGTGATGCATGAATAATTCATGTATTCAGTGAGAAAAAAAAAGCTATGCATAGAAAAGTAACAATATTATCATATTGATTTCATAATACGAGATGATCAAACTTACCCTATGTGATGCTATAAAATATAAATGCACGCAGTGTAGCACTGCTTGGGAGTTCTAAGGAAATGACTGCTGTTTTCATTATGACATTCTAATGTTAATGTAAATTCATTCTGAAAGAAAGCGTTGTCAGCTAACCAGTGTGGGGCATTTTCATCAACAGGGGTATACCGTATTTTGCTAAAACCGTGTACTGTTGCCAGTTTTCACTGCTTGTGTCTTTTTTCCAGGGTAATCTACAAGCTCATGGCCTCTAAGAGTGAGAGCATTCGCGTACAATCCCTTAAAGTCCTTGGATACTTCTTGAAACATTTGGGCCACAAGTAAGCAACCCTTTACATTAGCTGTTTTGTAGATTGTAATTACACACTCTAATGTGTTTTTATAATAAATCGTCAAAAGATTCATTAATTAATGCATGTCAAATGCTGTAATCTACTCTATGTTGTTGTTTTTAGCCTTTCAATGTCCATGTAATGTCCACTTTCACAACATAACATAGGCTAGTAGGATAGAAACTGAAAAATCCTGCTCCACATTCAGATGGAACAATCATCTGTTCCTGCCTCACAAAAACTAACAAAAAACTCTTGACTAGATGCCAGTTTTGCAAATAGGGGTGCACTTCCTGGTAGAACACCTGAATTTTTGGCTTTGTGCCCTAAAGTGATTAATTTACAGAAGAGAAGAGTGGAAGAGGCCCAAGTTACTGTCCTGCAGAGTCAAATAAATAATAAACTACCCACAAAGATGTCACCATTCCATCTGTATGCTGCACATTAGACAGACAGAAAGTCTATAGGTAGAGAGCTTATGGATCAAAATGCAGGTTGCAGGCATAGATGGAGAAGATGTGGGGGCGGCGCTATGCTCACAGCGGTGAAGAACCAGGTAGCGTTTCTTGTGTTTGCTGAATGTAGAAAAAGGGGCAGGCGAAAGTCACCACCTCCAGCACATGTGAACAGTTTATATCCTCAAGGTTTTCACCCTTCACTTTAATAGCTTTCATAGATCCTAGTTCATGGAGCTCCAGTGCAGCTTATAAAGAATTAAACAGGTTTCTTCAGTGCTTTGTTGAGGTTCTGAGTTTTTGATAAATTAATTAGTTTCTTGTACTCATTAAGACAGTGTTGTTGGATACTGGTAATTCTTTCTGGGTTGATAAATCAATCTGATAAACAGCTTTGTTTCACAAATTAATATCTTCCTGGGGCCTTCTGGGTGAAGAAAACCAAAAAAAGAATAGGTAAGAGCAAAAAGATATTTGTCTCAAATGCCCCGTTTTTACTTCTATTTGTATTTACTCCTACCAAAATCATAAAAATAATTATAGCTGAGTGGTTGGGGCGCAGACCACATGGGTGCAAATGAGCAACGAGTCCCTGGTTTGATTCCTGGCTGGAGACTATTTGCTGCTGCCGTTATTCCCCTGCCCTCCTTTTCCAATATTTCCTGTCTCTCTGCACTATCTCTCTTAATAAAGGTACAACAAAGTGCCCCATTCCCACAAAAAAGACAAAAACCATAATGAATATGACATGCCAGGTTTATAGTTTTAGAACTAAATGTGGCTCCTGCTGTATGATTACCTTATCTCTCTAATAGCGGGGTATTAAGTCTTTTCACACTGAATAGCATACATCCAATTTTCATATTTTAGACAGTGTACCTTCATTTTTAGATTGTCCTAACTGTTAATCGAAAGTACAGCCAAGGAAGAAGAGAGTGACATTGTCTTTACACTCATGAAAACATTTATAGCAAGGCTCATCCTCCTTTATGTCCTTGATCAAGCAGACTTGTACTTGTACTGAGCTGGCTATGCATCATCAGTTTACCCTTTTCTCCCTAATTTCCATATTTATACAGCTAACAGAAATATTGCTCTTCTCCTAAGTGTCCAATTTGCCAATCTCTGAAAAATACAAAAAAAAAAGTCAACTTATTAAGAAAGTCCCAATTTGTCTTGAGGCAGTGGCAGCAGAGTACAGCAGCTTTGGGTTCGCATTGTGACAACAGTCCTTACGCTGTTTGCAGATGCAGTTTGTCACTGTTGAACCTATTCACCTGTGGTATGCCTCTGTTGTATCTTGGAGCCGTTCCTAGTGACAGGCTAACTTTGTTATCCTACACACCTCCAACAAAAATTCCCCAATTTATGACAGCAGGCAGTTCCTGACACTTGCCTCCAGAGCCTGGCTCCCAGTGGGTGAGAATGGGGGAAGCAAGCTGACGGCACTCACTGATCCTTTCAGTGGCTTAGGGAGCTCTAAACAAGCCACTTTACCATTATGTCTGGGTGTGTGTGTGTTTATCCGCAGGAGGAAGGTGGAGATCATGCACACACACAGCCTATTTACTCTGCTGGGAGAGAGGCTCATGCTGCACACCAACACTGTGACTGTGACGACCTACAACACTCTTTACGAGGTAACAAAACACTTTCCTCTCAAATGTCCTAGCATTACTGCGACATTGGTCTTTGTGTGCAGAAAGTGTGACTGACGTCTTCTCTCCGCTTGCTGCACCAGATTCTGATAGAGCAGGTGTGCACACAGGTAGTTCACAAACCTCATCCTGAGCCCGACTCCACTGTCAAGATTCAGAACCCAAGTAAGCCTGTTGTGTGTCACATAGTTTTCGCCTTTCTAAAGCACTTGTTTATCTGTAAAAACTGACAATATGTGCATATATTTGTGTTTGTATGTGGTGATATCAGTGATTCTCAAGGTAGTAGCAACTTTATTGAAGAACTCCTCACCCAGCACAGAGCTGATGGAAGTTCGGCGGCTCTTCCTTTCAGATATGATCAAACTGTTCACCAACAGTCGTGAGAACAGACGGTGAGCAGAACTTAACCACCTTAATCATCATGCTGATTATTCTATCAAAGAAAAAAAGAAAAAAAATGCACACAGTTCCCCCTCCTTTTACTATGTTTAATAGGCTCATATTGATGCTTAATCCTCTTTAGACATGCACATGTTCCCCAGCAGATGTTTCTGACAGTTTTTGACAGTTGCTCATTCTGGCTTCCTCTCTTTTTTTCCCACTCTCACACTGAAATCTTGCCTTCTGTACCACATCTATACAATTTTGGCAAATAGAAATTAAATTATAGGTCTTAGCAAACCACTGACCTCAATTAACAACATGTTTAGCCTAAAATTAATTGGCAAAAGGTCTTTGTGTTGTCAAATAGTTTAACTTAAAAACAACACTTAATTGCTTTTTGCTTGCTGGAGCAAAAAGGAATTTTGGAGGCCTAACAACATCAGACAATCTGACTGCCGATTGAAAATTAGACTTTTGGCTAACTCGGGTACATTTACATTTATTTGAATGTTGATTAATGTGCATTGTCCCTTTTTGAATAAATACATTGAAATTAAAATGGTCAAATTAAGCCTAACAGTCTGTTGTGATATGATTAACAAAATGTCAAATAGCACTGGTATGTTCCAAAGAATGATGCAGAACTAATAATTGGACAAAATTATTTTTAATTTGGATGGAAGAAGTTAAAGTAATACCACAAATATTAATTATAAAAGTTGGACTACAACTATAGATAGGAGGATCGCAGTTTACTTCAATCACTCAAACAGTTTTATTGAGCTTTCTGGAGGTTTTATTAGTTGACTGGTGATGTGCGTTTTGCAGGTGTCTGCTTCAGTGCTCGGTCTGGCAGGACTGGATGTTTTCTCTTGGCTACATCAACCCTAAAAACTCTGAAGAACAGAAAATCACTGAGATGGTATACAACATCTTTCGCATTCTGCTCTACCACGCCATCAAGTATGAGTGGGGAGGTTGGCGAGTGTGGGTGGACACGCTCTCCATAGCCCACTCTAAGGTGAGTACTGTACTGTACAACAAAGAGGAAACACTGACCTCTGCTGTTCAGGAGACATTTTTATCTATTCTGCCACTTCTTAACTGATCGTCACAGTTGTTTGCGTCCTAAATGTGTGTCTAATATTGTTTGTTACATTGATCTTTTTATAGGTGACATATGAAGCACATAAAGAGTACTTGGCTAAGATGTATGAAGAGTACCAGCGTCAGGAAGAGGAAAATATTAAGAAAGGGAAGAAGGGTTTGGTCAGCACTATCTCTGGCCTATCTGCTCAGGCCTCTGGCATTAAGGGTGTGATTGAAATCAGAGAAATAGATGATAACTCCCAGACACCAGAGAGTGAAACGGACTATGAGAGCGCCGACTCTCGCAACCTGCTGGCTGAAGGGAAGGTGCCTGAAGAAGGTTTCAAAGGAACAGAGGCTACAGTAGATGGAGTCAGGGTCGAAGTCCATGACCTTCTGGTGGACATAAAGGCAGAAAAGGTAGAGGCTACAGAGGTTAAGCTGGATGATTTGGACTTGTCCTCTGAAACTTTGGGAGTATCTGAGAATGGAGCACTGGTGGAGGTGGATTCTCTGTTGGATAATGTTTATTGTGCTGCAGTGAAAAACCTCAACAGTAATGTCAGCAGTGTGTTGTTGCCAAAGGGCACTATAGATGACCAGAACGCAGCCCCTCTCATTACGCTAGATGATGACAAGGATAGCATCCCTCACAGCAACAATTTCCTGTTTGGAAAGACGACAGGCAGCATTGAGGACAAGCTACTGCCTGATCTCAGTCCAGCTCAGTCTCTGGTCCTTCCCAGCCCAGAGCTGCCAGTCCACAGCAGTGCCAGCAATGAACTGGGCCTTCTAGCTCACATGACGGGCAGCTCCTTACCGAGTATCCTGGAGAAGGATGAGTTTGAACTGCAGACAGCCTTGGAGGGCATCAGCTCTGTGGCTGGTATCGAGGTTGAGACCTCCTCTAAAAGCCCAGAGGTCACTGAGGGCAGAGCTGCAGCAGAATCTGAAGGGGATCCCTTGGATGGTAAGACCAGCAGTGCAGCTGATGCAACAAGTAACATTTCGGACACAGAAAGATCAGATGATGGCAAAGACAAAGAGATGAAGAAGATTCAGACAACAGCCACCACACAGGTTAGTCATCAATTAACCAACAGACTTATGAAAGAAATCGTAGAGATTCACCACAGTGAGAATAATTTGAAAGCTTTTACCTGAAAGGAAGTATAATAGTAGACGATCATGAATATTGTAAAATATCAATGCCAGAGTGAAAGAGAGTAAGATAAGGAGGAGTCTCAGGTCATGGTCAGGATGTGTTGGCCCTTAGTGAACAGCTCTATATTAACAGATCCACAGAGATTCTCATTCTCTTCCCCAACTGCGCTTGTAATGGGGACAGGAAGGCCTGGTGCACATCAGGCATCACTCCTCTGAGACTCAGGAAACTGGGCTGCTGGAATAGCTGGCTGTGCCAACAGGAGGGAAGAAATAGACAAAGCGTTATTCTGCAACAATCGCCTGGGATTTGTTCATTGCTCCCCTCCTCTCCTATGAGCTGTGCTCCTTCTCAGAGGTCAGGCTCTTTCGCCTAGACTGGGTCACTGATGGAGGGCCAGTGGGAGGCAGAGTTTATTTTTAAACCTTTCTCTGCTGTTGCATAATTGCTCATGTTGAATTCATTGCCACTGTTTTTTAAGCAGGCTTTTTGCGGCACCTTGCTGACTCATTCATCTTATTTTTCGAGGTTGCATTGAGCTTGTATTCTTTTCTGTATGCGCAGGCAGGACGAGGTTATCTGAGGACTCCCTTTAAACTAGCCATTTATCATTCAAAGTGAACAGTATGACAGTAGCATTTTATCTGATTATGGATATGCTATTGATCAGAGAAATAGGATTAGCACCTAATCTGTATGCATTATTTCACGATGGACAGCGATTGGATATGTGATGCCAAATTCATTAATTTTAATGATTAATTGGTCTCCCGTCAGAGTCTGCATGGCCGCCTAGTCACTCAGATGGAAAGGGACATACGCGTGGACCTTGGCTTTAGGGGGACGCCCATGACAGAGGAGCAGCGACGTCAGTTCAGCCCTGGCCCACGCACCACGATGTTCCGCATCCCAGAGTTTAAATGGTCAGCCATGCACCAGAGACTGCTCACTGACCTGCTGTTTGCGCTGGAGAGTGACGTCCATGTCTGGAGGAGGTGTGTGATTTAGGGGAAGTGATTTATGTGCAGGATGGTGAGCATGGTAGAAGTAGTGATACTCAGAAAACCCCTCTGTATCAGAACTAACTACATGGAATCCGAATATTTTATGCATTGTATAAATGTTTTGTTCTTACCACACACTGCAATGCCCTATTATTTATATAATGTGAAAAAACACTGGTATCTTTAATAACCTTGTTTTTTCCACCTTTCTCTGCAGCCACTCCACCAAATCTGTCATGGACTTTGTTAATAGTAATGAGAACATCATTTTTGTCCACAACACCATCCATCTCATCTCTCAAATGGTAGACAACATCATTATCGCTTGCGGAGGGATTTTACCCCTTCTCTCAGCGGCCACCTCTCCTTCTGTAAGTGCAACTCACTGACTTCACTGAAGGAGAATAATGCCATCTTGTGGTAGTTTGTTATAACTGCTTGGTCTGTGGTTGTCTGGTGTTTACAACAGTACAGTGTGTACCAGTGGGAAATAAGATTTGCTTCTGTTTATTGACTGGGGCTACCTTTATTTGCTCAGCTTCACTCTACTACAATTAATGCTGACATTACTTTGGTACAATTTCCTATGCTTGTAATTAACTTCCCTGTGTGCCATTTATGTTTACTTAGATCAATCTGCTGCAATTATCAGATTTCATTTGCAGTCTTGAATTGAAATTGATTTTAATCACATTTTTTTTTTTTTTTTTTTTTTTTTTTCTGTGCATATCTAGAGTACCAAGGTTAGTAATTATGCTATTTTAATTTCTCTCTTAATTCTCTCTTAATTTCTTACTGTATTCACAGTCGATTTTTGCTTAATAGTCATTAAACAGATCTGAAAATGAACCATCCTCCCTCTGGATGGGTAAAAATGGTTTTCTTATCTTATCTTAATATCTGCTTCTCTGCTTTGGTTCGACCTCCCCCATCAAATAGCATATAGCAAATGATCTGAACTCAGATCAAACTCTCTACCGGTTTCTATAATTCTGTTCACTCTCACATAATAATAATGGCCTTTGTTCTTCCGACCTGTGTGTTTGTGTTCCAAATTCAGCAGCAACCACTACTGTTTTTATATGCATAACATGCCTATCTCTATATATTTTCTTGCATGTTTAGGAATAGTAATTTAATCACTGCTGGATTTGAGAATGTGTCAGAAAAGACATTTTACATTTGCACTGTTGTCCTATGTGTCCTGTGTCCTCCTTCGCTTCAAGACGGAGTTAGAAATCATCGAGGCCACACAGGGCATGTCCTCAGAGACCGCCATCACTTTCCTGTCCCGTCTCATGGTTATGGTAGACGTCTTGGTGTTCTCGAGCTCCCTCAACTTCAGTGAGATTGAGGCTGAAAAGAACATGTCCTCCGGTGGCCTGATGCGTCAGTGCCTCCGACTGGGTGAGATCTTAACTATGTGTCTTCTGCAGCAGATGTGAATAGCAGTCAGTGCAGAGGGGAAGTGAAAGAACTCCAGTACTTTTATGTGGTGTTTGTACACAGGAATATGAATGAGTCGGATAATGCCATGATAGTATTCCCCTCACACATTCTAATAATGCGTCTAATCCCTTTTGATCAGGCAAGCTAATTAATTAAAGAATCCTGTGCTAATTGTATACTACATTTGGAGAATGCACAGGGTTTTGCTGCAGTTTCTGGCACGATCTTAATTTTAGAATTCACAACAAGCAGAGAGAATCATTTGCAGTGCAGTCAGGTTCTCTTTGCAAATGGTAGCCTTTTGTGTCTGTCATTAGTGTGTCTCATAGGACTCCATGAGGTCCTCTCTGCCCTTGTGTGTGTTTTATTGTGTCATTGTGTGTAATGGAGGCCTGATCAATTATATATCTTATATATTTGAATGAAAAGCAGCTAAATTCAGAATTCCTAAATAGTTGACTCGGATCAACTGTAGAATTCAAAATTCAGTTGTTTTGGTTGAATTATTTGACACATAAAGTAAGATGGTGTCTATATCTGTTTGTACCCATGGGTGTGTATGTTTACAAGCCAGCGTTTGCCTGATTGTTGACTCCAAGTTCTGCTCTGGGGGATGTGAAATAGCCTTCAGACTTCACAGTGTTCTTGTTGCAAACATACAATTTCTCATCACTGGCTTCGGTGTGAAATCAGTCTGGCTGCTGATTTTGCTCCTGCTCTCTTTCCCGTCAGCCTGGAACAAATAGTCATCAGAGATAACTGATTAGTTTTAAAGAGGTCATGCATGTTATCAACATTTAATTTCCATTTAACTCTTAAATGAGAGCCTATTTGTATGCTGTGTGTGTGTGTGTCTCTGTGTGCAGTGTGTTGTGTGGCTGTTAGGAACTGTTTAGAGTGCAGGCAGAGACACAGAGAAAGAGGAAATTTGTCTTCCATCCCTAACAACAACAAGACTCAGGAAATCTTGCAAAATGCTGCTTCCAGCAAGGTAGGATGTGATATGACATGTCGCCTGTCTCAAGTGTCCATAATAATAAACTTTATTTCTATAGTACCTTTCAGAAGCAGAATTACAAGGTGATTTACAAAAACAACAACAAAACATTAAAATGACTTTGGTTTCTGTGCCTCTTATTGAAAATTCCATCCATGCAATCATAATGGGCCCTATATAGCGAAACAAAAAGAGTTTTCCCAATGTATATGTCATCTGCACCTGTGCCCTGTGACACCAAATCTGTCTTTGAACATATAATGTCAGCAGAAAGATTGTTTCCCCTTTCATCTGTATCATTTTTCTAATCTCTAAAATAAATAAAATAAAAAATAGACTAATATCAAAAACATAAATAATAAATAATAAATGTAACTTTCAACTAAACAAAGAAGCATGTTATATTGTGTTATCTCTCTGCTTTAGACAGCCATAGAGACTGTCCCTAGTAACCTGTCTCCCATCAAGGACCCAGATCGCCTTCTGCAGGATGTGGATATCAATCGACTTCGCGCTGTGGTGTTTCGTGATGTGGTGAGCCAAGTCTATGTGTGTGTTTGTGAGAGACATGTATTGTGTTTGTCACAAAGACTTGGCTACAGGTAGCAAGGATGAAAACAGGATTTTTTATTTTTTTTGGCAGACATGCAGGTGTGCAATGCAACACCTTTCCATCAGTAGGTGAAATACCTACTGATGGATGAATGAGTGTCTTTCAAAGTGGCATATTTTTTTTCAAGGAAACATATTTTAATGCAAGTATTAGAAACATGGTAGTACTTTACATTTGTTTTACATGCATTATGCAATGTGCATTTGCTGTGAGAAAACCTTTTCAGGTTTTTGCTTTTGTAATCACAGTCTTCTGAATAAAAGCTGTTTTGTGATTCTTCTCCACAGGATGACAGTAAGCAAGCCCAGTTCTTGGCTTTAGCTGTGGTGTACTTCATCTCTGTCCTCATGGTCTCCAAATACCGCGACATCCTCGAGCCCCAACGTGAGACTGCCAGGATAAGCAACCAATCAGGCCTCAGCATGCGTCAGGAGATCAACTCACCAACCAGCACAGGTGTTGATAGCTGTGCTCTGCCTTTCTTACATCCATTCCTTTGCTCACCTAATCTTAGTTTGAGGTGACTGTACCTGATATACACAAGTGTTAAGTGGCCTTGGTCCTTTCTGTTACTCTGGTGCCAGTTTGTGAGAGCTGAGAGCTCATTCAGTAAAATAACAGGGATACCCTGCCTGCACTCCACTGGCTCACCTATGATTTATTCATAAGCTCTGCTAATTGCACCGCATAGAATTAAATGTGGAAGCAAACAGACTGGTGCTGGAGATGGTGGTTATGAACTTGAAAAGGCATCAACGTTCTCTGAAATAAAAGGTTGTATATGCCTCAAGTCATAAATCATACATTAAGTCACATGAAAGGAAATCAGCGGCTGCCTACAAAGGTTTAACACAGTGTCTGCTGCAGTGCCAACTTGCTATTATGAAATGCAAGTGAGCATACTTTATCAACTTTCATTCAGACAAAAGGTGAAGTGAATAAAAGAAAACTAGAGGAAGAGGAAGGAGGCCAAAGGAAATGTGTAAGTGTAATTTAAAGAGCTCAGAGCACAGAGAATGAAGAAAGAGAAGATGAGCAGGGAGAAGTTGAGAGATGAGAAAGCAGCAGCATGTTGGCCAACTACTGTGGGTTTTTGGGGCAGTGTAGCCAGGCTTGCTATTTTCAGCCCCATCTGTCAGTGCCCATTAGGCAAGCAATCCACCAGAGGAGAATGGGATCATAGAGGTTGCTGGGAGGAGAGAGGCACACTGCTGCCTTCATAAATTTCTCCAGAAAATGGGGGAATTTTCCAGACGGCATGTGGCAGACGATTGTCTGATGGACCAGGAAGCCAGACGACTTGCTGGCTAAATCAGGCCCTGCTGACCTCGTTAGGGGGCATGTGATGAATATTAATATGGTCGCCCTTGGATGTAGGTAACCATTCAAGATGAACCCAAATCTTACTGGAAAGGCATCTCTGAAGCTTTCCAGAAAAATCAGCAAACATTTTATTGGGCCACGCTGATTACTATGGAGAGCCAATTTCCAATGTATGGACAAACCAAATGTTGCAGACTATTATAGGATTCAGTCCTTCATAAATAGAGAAGGGTATGGTGTATGGTATATTATGTCCCAGAATAACAGAACAGCATATCTATTTAACTGCCTCTGTGTCTAAGCAGTTACATAGATATGGCTTTAGGCGGGAGGAAGCTGAAGAAAAGGGCTCATGTTTTATTAGTGTAGAAGGAGAAATACAGAGAGATAATCTCACTAGAGAATCAGAGCTTCTGGAGAGAGATCTAAGAAGCTGCCCTGGCATGTGGTTCTCTCTACACATGCTAAATTTACTCTTTGGCTAGGAATGTAAAGCTAGCTTTGGAATGCAGTTTTATTTACTGGTATTGGTATCAAATTATTCAGTTTTAAGTCCCCATTTCTTACTGCTCTTCACAAATATTATGATCATTTTAAGTTGGCATATAAA